>LFIW01002044.1:0-71835 GCA_001625285.1 Colletotrichum incanum
CTCTGGCGGTTCCTTCTGACATACTTCAAACCCCCTCGCTCCCGTCTTTGGCCGTGCCGTCTATCGAACTCCCGCCTCTGTCGCTCCCGTCTCTGGCTGTGCCATCTATCGAACTCCCGCCTCTTTCGCTCCCATCTCTAGCGGTGCCGTCTATTGGACTCCCAACCCTGGCAGTTCCTTCTAACGTCCTTCAAACCCCCTCGATACCATCTCTGGCGCTCCCATCTTTAGCTGTGCCATCCATTGGACTCCCGCCTCTGTCGCTCCCGTCTCTAGCGGTGCCGTCTATTGGACTCCCAACCCTGGCAGTTCCTTCTAACGTCCTTCAAACCCCCGCGATACCATCTCTGGCGCTCCCATCTTTAGCTGTGCCATCCATTGGACTCCCGCCTCTGTCGCTCCCGTCTCTGGCGGTGCCGTCTATTGGACTCCCAACCCTGGCGGTTCCTTCTAACGTCCTTCAAACCCCCTCGATACCATCTTTGGCTGTGCCATCCATTGGACTCCCGCCTTTGTCGCTCCCGTCTCTGGCTGTGCCGTCTGTTGGACTCCCAACCCTGGCGGTTCCTTCTAACGTCCTTCAAACCCCCGCGATACCATCTCTGTCGCTCCCGTCTCTGGCTGTGCCGTCTACTGGTCTTCCGCCTCTTTCGATCCCAGCACTGTCGATCCCATCTATCGCTATTCCGTCAATTGCAATTCCGACAATTCCTTCCATCAATATCCCATCTGTGGCGATTCCCACGCTTCCATCCATTCCCTCAATTGTTGTTCCGTCAATCAACATCCCTCAAATCTCGATTGGCCCCGGCTCGCTTCCTCAAGTTTACATATCAGGAACCGTAACTTCCATTGGTGGCATCCCGACCCTCACCGGTCTGCCTGCTCCAATCTCTACCTCTCCCGCAGTTGCATCAGTCCTAGACGGGCTTAGGGGGATCAGCACTGCGTTGTCGACGATCAATGCTAACATCAACCGGGTTCTCCGGCCTAATGTCAACATCCTGGATTTGTCTATCCTCACTCAGGTCAGCTCGATTGTCAACAGCCTTGGCACCAATGGTCTTCTCTATTTCGCCATCAACCAGGCCTTGGTCAGGGCTCAGAATCTCCGCACCACTCTTTCGGCTGCCGAGTCAATTCTCCTCATCCAGAGGCTGAATAACGAGGTCGTTCAAAGCTATTCTACACTCCTTCAGTCACTCGACAGCAGGAGATCTCAAATCGGCCAGGCTCCTACGACCAACACTGGTCTCCTGGGTGGTCTTCTCGGTGCCACCAGCCTTCTTAGAGGGATTTTCAACAACCTGAACCTTAGTTTGACTAGACAAATTGCTCTCAACGAAGCGCTGGTTAAGGTGCTCGACCCAGCCTATCAGGCACCTGGCAGGGCGGTGACTGAGGCAATGCAGAACCTCCTGAAGATCAGCATCAATATCTATCAGGTTTGAAAGTAGCACAACGCAAGTGTTGAAGTTTACTACAATAGTTTCCCCACCAGGGGGATTAGATAAAAGCAGTCAGTCGGCCACGACTGATGGATACCAGGACCAGCTTACAAACACAGGCAACACATTAGCCATATAACTAATACCTAATAATACATTTGTAACTGATACAAACTTTCTGCACACGCCTTGTTCAGCCTATGCCGTGCCACTGTATTCGATTCAGCGGGATTTTGAGCATGATTAGGGAGAGTGACTAACGGACACCGAAAGCCGTCTGCCGCTTTCATGAGACTGGAGACCGCTTCGGAATGGCGAGATAAGCAACAGGTTGTTGCGCTTCATGTTTTGTCGTGTTTGGTGGTGGTCGGCAGGGGCTCACATGTCTTTCGTCAACCCTATGTCTTGTAGAATTCCAAGAGCACTCAGCTAGCCATAAATAGTGCATGCTGGTCGCATCCAAATACGCAGACGTCGACCAGATGAAGGTCCGCAGGATGATCCCCCGGATCGGTGGGGGAAGATGGGCGCAAAGGGTTGTGGATCAAATCGACTGCCCGCATGGTCTGCTGAGACGCCGTCGGCCCCGTCGTGCAAAGCATTCCAGTTTCGAGCCCCTGACGCAAACTGCCCAACCCCAAGAATCCGAACCCTCACCCTCAACAGGAAGAGGTTCGGCAGACGAGGACGGAGGACTGGCAACCTTGGCTTTAGCTTTGGCTTTGGCTTTCAACCATAGTCATGGATAACGACGCCGATTTTGGGTTCATCATGACTCAAATTGACCTTCCAATAACCCAATTTCGTTCAATCCTTCACCGGACAGAATACTATTTCTTAGGTACTGTGAAAGACTTTGCGGCTCATCCCAACGCTTGTTTCAAACCTGTCCCTCCTGCGCTGAACAGCACAGATGACGTGAAACACGTCAACACAAGACGTGTCAGCGACTCTGCTTGGCTGAGTAGTGGAATCACGGCGACAGGGATCATGGCAACACACTCTATGTACACTTTCCGCTTCCGGTAGGTGCCCGTTGACTTGTCGCGGGTCGGAGCCCTCCGTCATGAGGCCTGAAGATGCGATCACCCTGGCTTGTGGAGTTTTCAAAGCGGATGATGCAGCCGAGGAGACGGATTTATTTACCTCGTCGGCGCAGATCCCCCGTCTGCGGCGCTGACAGCTAACAAAACTAAGAAACTCCCCAGATCTTGCTTTTCTCTGCATGCACTCTGACTTTTGAGATCGCGAAGCCTGCTCATTCGTCATTTCTCAATCACCATCTCTGCCTCTGAGTTTTTCCTTCCATCATTTCGGGTTTCGCGATGCTCCCCAAGAACACTCATTATTCAACAGTCTCCCGTACAGACAACTACGATGACTCGACGACAGAAGTCGACGAGTCTTTCATGGGTGATGAGAAGCAATGGCGCTCGATCGACCTGAGCGTGGAACAGGAGACCAAATGCAGCACGTGGAAACGTATCAAAAGGACATTGCGGAGATACAGATGGCTCATTGACACACTCTTGCTGCTCACCAACATCGGACTGTCTTTGGGACTGTCGTTACTGCTCTACTATCAATTTGAGGACGCCAAGTTCCCTACCAGTAAGAGGCAGGTGGGCGGTGACTTCACTGGTGCCGGGCCGCAATGTGAGTCGACCTGCAGTGTAGATCGAGTAGTAGAAGCGTGAGTTTGCTGACGATGACGGTAAAGTCCCGGTCAAGATCCAGAAGTTTGATGCGGACTATCAGTTCGTGCCGCCGAATGCGACGGATTTTCTCTCCAACACCACGCTGAACCACTGGCGATCGCTCATGCCGGGTAACACCTCCGCAAACGTCATGACTAAAGTCTGCTTATTGCTAACACCTTTCTCCAGCCGGGGCGGGCTGGAAGTCTGAAGATGACGGGCCCTTTTTCACCACCACCATGACTCACCAACTTCATTGCATAGTGAGTGATCTCATCCCTTTCCCTCTTTAGCCCCGGATTCTGACAACGGGCTTCAGTACATGATGGGACGGATCTACTCCGGCATCACCACCAACAAGGCCGATGTGCTCACCGCCGACTACGATACTCATTTCTACCATTGCATAGACTATCTTAGACAAGCGATCATGTGTTCCGCAGACTTGGCGCTCGAGCCGCACCATGCCACGGATGCCGATGATAACGGCCCTGGCGACGGCAGTTGGAACGGCATGCATGGTGAGATATCTCACAGATCCTGGACAAATATGAAATGGAGTGCTGACGCTTCTCATGTAGTTTGCAAAGATTACAGCCAAGTTTTGAAATACGTAGACCGTGAGTGAAGACCTCAAGGCTATATGCACCCAATCTGCAGGGGAGCTAACAGTTTACCAGGCCAAATAACCGAAGGAATTCGTGTTGTTTTGCCCATAGACGATTAAACGCATCAAGATTTAGGCATGGTTGTTTCTAGCGCTTATATAACATGATAGACCATACGAAAATCTCTTCTTCTTCACCGAATCTGTTCCCTTCCTGAGCTGGATAACATTCTCGAGTCAAAGTAACAACAACCCCATGATTTCCACAGAGCCAACCACCAACAGGACCAACCATGCAGCATCTCAATAAAATGTGCCAATCATAACCAGCACTCACAACGTGCCAAGACTCGTTGGTCTTCGCCAAATCTGTACCCAATCCCTGAGTCTGCATGAAGTTGATGAAAAGTCTCAGCCGTCCCCAACGCGACTGGACTGCGCCGCACAAGAACCCACCGACCCGCGTCGGCGGCTATCGTCTCGAAGCGCTTTCGCACCGGTCGCCTTGCGAAAGTCAGTCACAACCGACATCTCCTGAAAGCAAAAAGCCGCCCGCAGCGGGTCTTGGTTGGACAGAAAAGAACCCGAGTCTGACGTGAAACGTGACAATAGTTTGTTTCTTCTACAACCAAACATAAACCTCAAGTGCATTATGTCTTCATCGTCTTTCCATTTCCCCCCTTCCCTCCCTCTTCGCATTTCTCTTCCCGCGCCACTGGCTGAAATGAACTACCCATAAATCACTGTCAAAGATGTATCTCCTCGGCCCTCTCGTCACATATCTTCTACTCGCAGTCCGCAGCGCACGAGCCGAAAACCGTTTCCGCCGCCCACCTGGCCCGGGCCCGGCCGGTGACTTCCGAGATAACCCCTCCTACACCCTCGGAAGCCAGCTAGACCTCCAATGGGAGACGGACTTTGAGTCAATCGATCTGCTCATATGGCAAGAGGCGGACTACAGCCCGGAGCCCACATACGCCACGATCGTCTGTAAGTTCACCAAAAAGCCCTGACCCTGACTCCCGCTCATGCAAACCCCTTCCACCCAGCAAAGACGAGGTCGCTAGGCATGCTCTGGACCGTCAGCTACAACGGCTTTCCCTCGCACCACGACCCGACGAAGAGTTCCATCTACTTCATCCAGATGTTCAAGTCCGGCGAGAGCGTCGGCAACATCACCTCGCACTACTTCAACATCACCGAATCTGCAGTCACCCCCACTTCCCCGACCGACGGCGCAGCTTCGACGACTTCCAGTTTATCGTTCGAGTCCATACCGACTGGGAGCCCGAGCTCGTCCACGGATACGCAGTCCTCGGACAAGGGCGTCTCGCGCGCAGCTGTCGCAGGCATCGTGGTGGGCGCCGTGTTGGGGACTTTAGGGATTGCCGGGTTGGCAGGGTGGATTTTCTGGAGACGTTGGCAGAAGAAGAACGCAGGTGGGTCTCAGGGAATGCACGAGATCGTGGCCCCGGGCGAGAAGGAGTACTATGGCGGGCCGGTCGACAGTCAAGCTCGCTATGAAGTTGATGGGAGGGGGGCGATGTATGAAATGCCAGGGGACGTTGAAGTTCGGCAAAACGGAAATAGGACGCTTTGACAGGCTCCAATGCGTGTGTCCCTCGCTAACGAGTGAGGGAGAGATGTATGTGTTTTCTCGTAACCAATTCCTCTTATGGCGAAGTCTATATAGTCAAACTCGCTTGGACTCATGAGTACAGGGTCCTGAGTTATTTTCAATTATACCCAGAGTCCACGCTTCAGATGCAATGAATCATAGTTTAGCTTCCCCGGCGGCTGCCTAGCTCTCCTGGCTCTTAAGGTCATGCAGGAATCTATCGAGTTCACTTTCACTTACCAAGTGCGATTGCTTGACTCAGTTGTCTCACAATCTGATATGAAATCAAATGTAGTACTGCGGTCGTGAGCTACGCAGTGCATCTTTTTCTCATCGTCGCATGGATGACTCATTTCATATCACCGTACTGGTCGAGACTCACTCCAACCAAGCCTTGACTGGTCCGCTGAGCCCGTCCTTCATCCACCCATCGTCGATTTTCGCATCATAATCGAACCCATGCTCCCCCTCTCTCACCTCCAGCCGAAATCTCGACTCCGGATCCAACTTCCTGACAATCTCCTCAAGCTTCACATTACCCCTCGCAGGCACCAAACTATCCTGCTCGCCCTGCCACACAAACACCCCGCCTCTCGGAAGCCTCGCCCCGTCCTTGAGCCTCTCCAGCGGGAACAAGTGCCCTTTCTCGAGGGGAAACAGTTCGGCAAAGACTCTGTGCTGGACGGCGGCGAACATCAACATGCCTCGTTCCAGTCTTGGATCCTCCGAGATGATGGCGGGAACCTCGCCCTTGCGCATCTTTTCGTAGTGTTCGTCCACCACGCCCCGCGGCAACGTGAACCCAAGCGTCGGCTTCTTGGGGCCCTTCATGAAATGCTCGTCCGCGATGTCAATGCAAGGATACGCCGTCGTCACGGCTCGGATCCTGTCGGCGTGTAACAAACCCATCATGATACTCAGATACCTGCCCGCCGAGTCGCCAGCTGTAAGAATTCGTCCCGTGTCGACTTTCACGCGGCCTCCGGTCTCCTTCTCCACGAAATCTGGCAATTCGCGGTGCACCCACGTCCAGTGGTCCTCAATGTCCTCGAGTAAATCTTCCATCGACGCCTCGGGCATGAGCCGATAGTTCGGGGTGACGATCACGGCGGAATGACGTGCCGCAAGCTCCAGATGCCACGGCTGGAAGAAGCCTGGGTACAAGCTTGAGCCGGCGATAAAACCGCCGCCGTGGTAGCGGAGGATCACAGGGCATTGCTCTGTAGTTGCTGGCGAGGAGGAAAAGGTCAGGTTCTTGGGGATCAAGATGTCCGTCTTGATGGGGTGATCTGCGACGGTCTTGTATGTGGTTGTCAAAATGGCGAAGTCGGCGAACCGAGAGAAGTCGTCTGGGTCCGGGAGTGAGTTCATGGTTGCTAAGCAAGACCGTAAGATAGAACAGTTGATGAAAGATGAGTGTGTTAGGTTGTGGGGAATCGAAAAATAGCTCATTAAAGACTAATTTCGGGATTGGGGTGAGTTGTGAAATGGCGAACTTCTTATATCCCATATGTTGTACAGATTGATAGGCGACAGAGCATTGTGACGAACATTGAGTTAGTAATCGGCTGGCCCGCCCGGAACCAACATGTTATTCTTCTCCGCACAGTTCCCTGTCCTCAAATCCCGGAACCCAAGAAAGTCTACGAGCCCGCTTGCCGTGATTCACATCCGAGAGCTTGCAATACCAAAGCCCTGCGCTTCACAGCGCTGGCGTTTGACTTCCGGAAACTCGGCATGCTTCGTTTACCTAACACTTGGGGCGCGATGGGCCGTAGATCCAGGCGAGGGGGAAACCCATTGAGAAAATGCGATTCCGAAATTCAATCCACGGACTTGGAGCGGAGTCTGTGAATCGCGGGGTCCGCCTCGCGTGTGCATTGCCGCCAGTCAGGTGATCTCGTATCGCGGTATGACGATCCTTGCAAAGTCCCAATCCCTTGGACGACGCGCCTCAGCCGGGTGGAAAAACATCTCCATGCTACCGTGCCTGAGTCAGGGATAAGGAGACTAAGTAAGCAGAATGGCTTCGGAACTAATGAAGCTCACCAATGCCCATCTCGCCGGTGACTCATATACTGAAGGTTGAGGTTAGAGTTTCTGTGTCGAACTTGTATTATGCTAGTGTGAAAGATCTCTAACGACTTGTGCATGCTTCCTGAGGACGATTATAGTTCCTGTCGTCTTCGTTGTAGAGCATGCACATTGGTAGACTGCTTCCACACACTAGTACACATTGAGTATTGATACCTAAAATTGGGTAATGTATGTTGGTGCCAATGATGTCAACCATCTAGCCTGACTCCATTACATTTGGGCTTGTAGTAGTAACCACCTTGAGCTCTACGTAGTGTGCTCACGTACATCGCTGCTCCAAGAAAAACGCTTCAAGGTGAGCCCATCCCTTCAAGGGCAGCGATTGTAAGC
Source organism: Colletotrichum incanum (assembly GCA_001625285.1). Taxonomy (NCBI): domain Eukaryota; kingdom Fungi; phylum Ascomycota; class Sordariomycetes; order Glomerellales; family Glomerellaceae; genus Colletotrichum; species Colletotrichum incanum. Next base: position 7,798 of record LFIW01002044.1, read on the forward strand.
CCTTCACTCCGTCTTGTGCTGACGACGGCCACTTTGGACGGGCGACCCAGTCTCCGTAGCGGGCTTGCCCGTTGCCGTGGCAAAGAATCGATCCATCAGTTGATGAGCGATTGCCGGTGTTTCGGAGAGGGAGTTGTTGCTGAGGTGCGAAGCCCCGTCGTAGTGCGAGCCTGACGAGACTCGACTGCTCGTGGGAGTGTAAGCATCGCTTCCTTCATAGCGTGACACCATGCTGGATGACGTGCTTCTCTAATCCACGTTGCGTTCCGCATTGGGGGCACCGCCACGCCAGAGGCCGTAGAATCCATCGCAGTTCTTCCACATCTTGATCGTGCCATCTTCGGAGCCGGTCCCGTAAAGCTTGCCGTCGGGGGAGAAGGCAATAGACCAGATGGGGCCGTGATGGCCCTTGAGGGTTTCTAGGTGCGTGTGTTAGCCAATGTCCTGCGCACACATATCCACGCCAAACTCACCAATGTCGCTGCCGTCATCCCAGCGGCAGACGCGCGCCCAGGTGCCGGGCTCCTCTCCCATAACGATCTTGCGACCCTTGAGGTCCAGACCAACACTGGCAACGCCGTGCTTCAGCTCGATACGCTTGAGCTCGTCCGAAGCCTGGGGGCCTCCCCAGAAGTATACCCATTTGCCAGCGGCTACAGAAAGGACGGGAAGGCCACCGCCAATGTCACCGGGAGAGGTGAACTCGGGTGCCAATGAGACGAGCTCACAAGACTTGATCTCGCCGTCGAGGACCTCCTGACGGATAACGTTGCGTGTGGGCAGATCGAACCATCTGAGGGTGTTATCGGAGGCAGTAACGATCGTGTTAGGATCCTTGGTCCAAGCGATGAACTTGATAGACCCGGTGTGGGTTCCTTCGCCAATTTCGAAGCCGGCCGAGGCAGGGACGGTGATGGGGGTTCCGGCGGGAGAGTTCGGGTCGGGGGCGAAGTCGCTAAGGTCGAAGACGCGCAGCTTCTTCTCCATTCCTCCTGTCGCAATGAGTTCAGAGTTATCGGGCGGGTAGGCAACGGCGCGGACGATGTGGTTGTGCTGGAGGGTGTAAAGGACCTCTCCGCTGTGGGTGTCCCAGACCTTGCTACGGCTTGTCAGCTGTTATTCGGGGTTAGGTATAGCGTCGGACGAAACCCACGCGGTGAAGTCGGCAGAGGCAGTGGCGGCGTTGGAGGCATCGGGGCTCAACCTGGCCTGCCAGACAGCACCCTTGTGGCCGATGAAGGTTCCAATCCTAAGGATGTCGCGTCAGTGATGCGCCTCGTTCAGTCGGGATGACAGAACATACCAGTCACCAGTGATGCCATCGCGTAGCATTGGATTACCATCTACGACAGGGTTAGCAAAGCCCTGGCCGCAGCGCGGGTTCCCATGTCGCAAGCTTACCCTTGCAGGCCGAGATCATGTAGTATTGCTCTCCCTTCTCGAGGCCAGAAAAGCAGACGTGAGGCACGGGTCGCGAGTGACCGTGGCACGTCAGTGGGACATATTGACGCGAGGCCTCGGCGGCAGGAGGAGCGGGGGAGGGGGAAGCCATGTCGTCGTTGGTGTCGGTGTTGGCGGTTGAAGAAAAAGGGGGTTGGTTTCGTGATGATCGCAAGCGCAACGTGTGCGCTGGAGAGTGGGTATCAAGCTGTCGGCGATTGCAGATGGGATGGCGTGCCGATGGGGTTGAACGATATGAATAGGGTTAAGGAGAGACAGTCAAATACAGCCGTAACGTCGTGAATGTTCGTGGAGGAGGCAATGGGATCGTGAGAAAGCTCCTCGTTGAGGCAACAGCAGCACAGCAGCAGGAGGCAAAGCAAAAGCAAAGCACAAAAAATGGGAGGATGGGAAGAGCTGCAGGAGGATGCGAAGCAACGACAAAGCAGCGCAGAGGAAATAAGAGTGGGGTGGTTTCCGACTCGGAGCCAGGCCGATGCACGTTCTCGCGGTTTGCTGTCCAGTCACAAGACTCGAAGCGTGCTCCTTGATGCCCAAGGAGGTTTAGTGAGTGGTGTCCTTTTTTTATTTTTTTTAGTTCGATCCTGGGAGGAGAGAATCCAATGGACCCCTGAAACCGGTCCTGGTCCTGCCACGAGAAATCAGAAATGACCCCGCGCTGCTTGGAGGTGATGCTCGGTGTTTGTCGCGGATTCGGTCCCTGAGCTGAAGTGGAGGTGAAATGTGGCTTGAAAGAAAAGGGGGGTAAGAAGGGGAGAAGTTGCTTGAAATGGTGGTGATTGGACAAAATCAGGCCGGGCCACGTGCTTTGGTAAGCAGCCTTCCAACTGTGGCTGGTGCCATTCCCGCTTTGCCGTTCCAGGAGGGAAGTCAATGGAAGCAAGAAGGCGCCGGTACGGGTACCTCCTCACAGGCCCAGGTTGGCAGGGATGCAGCTGATTGCCCCGGGGACCACCTGCCCACTGCCCAAAGACTGAGGTGCAATGCCGCCCCGCCTGCTGCCCGCGGTGCCCCCTTGTGGCGCGGTGGGGCTTCAGCGTTCCCGCTTCCATCGTCATCGTCCAGCTACCTACCGCCAGTGCCACCACCTAAACAACACCGGCCGTCTCCTCCGTGGATTACCAAACCGAGGTGTGAGCTGCTCTACACCTCGTCCTCTTTGTCGACGATTTCTTCCCTTTCTCAGACCACCCCACCCAACAGCCATGGCAGACTTCAAGCTATCCGCCCAACTGGCTGGTCACGACTCGGATGTAAGTACCTGAAGCTTCAACGCTCTGTTTCCATAGCTAATCCGGCATGTAATCCACAGGTCAAGGCCGTCAGCTTTCCAAACCCCCAGACTGTCCTGTCCGCCTCGCGAGATGGCAGCGTTCGAGTCTGGCGTCAAACCTCTGATTCTCCCCCCACCTTCGAAGCTTCCGTCTCGAGTCAAACCTCCGAATTTGTCAACTCCGTTACATACCTTCCACCTTCCGAAGCATACCCGGATGGACTGGTTGCCTCCGGCGGCAACGACACCATCGTCGAAGTCAAGCAACCCCACGCTGCCCCGAGCGACAATGCCGAGCGCTTGTTGATCGGTCACTCCCAGAACGTCTGCTGTCTCGACGTGTCGCCCAAGGGAAACTACATCGTGTCGGGTGGTTGGGATGCCCAGGCCATCGTCTGGAACACAAGCACATGGGAGCCTGAGATTCGTCTCAGCGGCCACGATAAGAGCGTGTGGGCTGTGCTAGTGTTCGACGAGGAGACGGTTCTCACGGGATGCGCCGACACCAATATTCGCATTTACAAGCTAGCTTCCGCTGTCGCCGGTGACGCTGAGCCCCAATCGACTATCTATACCCCCGAGGTTGTCCGCGCTCTCGCCAAGGTCCCCGAGGGCCACCCGAGTGGAGCTGATATTGCCAGCGCTAGCAACGATGGCATCATCCGCTTGTGGAAGCTGAACGGACAACAAGTCGGCGAGCTGATCGGCCACGAGAATTTTATTTACGCTTTGACGAGTTTGCGTTCGGGTGAATTGGTCAGCGCTGGGGAGGATCGTACTGTACGGATATGGAAGGGCAATGAGTGTGTTCAGACCATCACACATCCCGCCATCTCAGTGTGGACAGTGGCCGCGAACCAGGACACGGGAGACATTGTTACGGGTGCCAGTGACGGCGTTGCGCGCGTCTTCACTCGCAGCTCTGAGCGCGCAGCAAGCGCTGAGACCATCTCGGCCTTCGAGGAGTCAGTGAAGGCCTCAGCGATCCCTCAGCAACAGCTACCCGACATCAACAAGGAAAAATTGCCCGGTCCCGAGTTCCTCCAGTCTCGGTCGGGAACCAAGGAGGGTCAAGTGCAGATGATCAACGAGGGCAACGGACTGATCACCGCTCACCAATGGTCTCAGAGTACGTTTAATGTTAATGTTCTTCTACGGTATGTTGCTAACTGTGCGTAGGCCAACAGCAGTGGATCAACATTGGCACTGTTGTTGATTCAGCTGGCAGCAGTGGAAAGAAGACTGAGTACAATGGCAAGTCATATGATTTTGTCTTCGACGTTGACATCGAGGACGGCAAGCCGCCTCTGAAGCTGCCGTACAACCTGTCCCAGAACCCATATGACGCTGCGACCAAGTTTCTCAACGATAATGAGCTTCCCCTAAGCTATTTGGACAATGTCGCAAACTTCATCACCCAAAATACTCAAGGCGCGACTCTTGGTCAGTCTGCGCCAGCGGGACCCGACCCATACGGCACGGAGTCGAGATACCGCCCAGGCGAGTCCGAGCCAGCGGCACCGAAGCTCTTGCCTCATACCGAGTACCTCTTCATCACGGCGGGCAAGTACGATGCGATGGTCAACAAGATTCTTGCCGTCAACGCGAACATGATTTCCTCAGGTCGCAAAGATGCCGCTCTAAACCCCGCCGAGCAGAGCACCCTCAAGGCTGTTAAGCAGGCCATCGAGTCTTCCAAGCCTGTAAGCCAGGAGGGCATTGATCTTGCAGTCAAGATCGTCACGCACTGGCCCTACTCCGACCGTCTCGCTGGCCTGGACCTCCTGCGATGCGTCGCCCCGGCACCGCTTGCCGCCGACCTTGCAGCCCCGGGTGCTTCGTTTCTCAAGATTGCCGCGATCAGTGCATTGGAAGCCACAGACGGCGCTGCACCGAACGAGAACTCAGCCATGATGGGTCTGCGCACATTCGCCAACATCTTCAGCACGCCCAAGGGTCGGGCGCTGGCGGCGAAGGAGGCCGACCTCGCTGCGACGGTTGTCGAGCGGGTGCTCGGAATTGCTGGCGGCGCGCCGATTGGACAGTTCAACCGCAACGTACTGATCGCTGCGACCACCACTCTCATCAACTACGCCGTGCTTGCTTCCAAGGAGAAGACTGCACCGCAGTCGAAGCGTTTCATCACGGCCCTCGGCAAGATCCTCTCTGCGCAGACCGACCCGGAGGTTGTCTACCGGGCGCTTGTTGCATTGGGGACGTACGCCTCGAGCAACAAAGCCGAGGTGAAGTCTCTGGGAGGCGAGGGCTGGACCAAGATCGCCATCGACAAGGTATCGGAAGCGCGGGTGAAGCATGTGGGCCAGGAGGCTCTTCAGCAGCTGTGATGACATCGGATGTGATGTGACGAGTGGTAATGAAGCATGACTTATGGAGTCTCGGAAAGTGACGGCCGTGTGACGGTCGTAGATGCCCGCGCTTGCTGAAGCTACGGCGAAACGATGGCGGGTAGACGTGTCGAGGGCCAGGAAGCGTCTCCAATGCAGCAGCTTATTTTGACTGCACGCCGATAGCTAGCCATTCTAGACCGTGATTGAGCGTAATCAAACAGCTCTGAAGTTCCTCCGTCGTCTTGTTCCATGCATGATGTGAATTGAGATTACAGATGGTTTTTGCAAGTCATGGTCGTTCTCGAGCTTGGACTGCGGTCATGTATTGAATTGAAGCGGAGGTCACCATTGCAGGAGGCAGAGATTGTTCGGCCATTGCCTACTTCCACACAATTGCATTCGCTCAATGCACCAGTAGTTTCTGAGGCATTGTGTACTCTGAAAATATATCTGAATTCAACTCGCAATGAGCGAACACTATGGTTGGGTTCTCGAACCCAAGGTCGGGGATCCAACTGACGATCCCCTCCTCATTCCCGGACCAAGATCCGGCTGAAGAGTTTGATGTAGAAAATGGGACTAGGTAATTGTCCATCAGAAAAGTTTGCCCTCCAGAAAACGCCATCTTTATGCCCAAGATATACAAGATATTACCCCCCGAGGTATAATTCATCAGCCAAACCCACCCCCGTTCGTCGCATCATTCACACAAGACCCCGGCCATCCACCCGTCGCAGACAGTGGGACGACGGACTACAGCATCGCCCAGAGCCCGCCGATGACAAGCGGGACCCAGCTGGCGGCGGCCCACGCGGACGGAAGCGTCGCGGCGGCCGAGGTTCCTATGACGTAGCCCGCGCCGGACTCCTTCGTCGTGATGGTGTAGACGTCGGCGAAGCCAATGTCTGTCGAGTTGAAGCAATTTGTCTCGTTGACCTTGGCGACCTTGGGGTCGCCCGGCTCAGCGAACTCGATGTCAACGCACTGGCCATTGTTAGCACCATTCACAGAGGTCAACCCCGAGAGGAGGAGGAGGGGCGAGGAGAGGGAGAAAAGGATGGGAACGTACGGAAAACAGCGAGGCACCATGCACGGCGAGCTCAACGATCTGAATCGTGGCGTGGTCGCCGGCCTTCACCGTCGTGTTTGCCGGCAGCGGCACCTGCGGGAGGCAGACGGTGCCCGGGTAGGGGTTCTTGCTGGGGCCGAGGATCTGGAAGACGGGGACCATGGGGAAGGACATGTTGAAGGGACCTCCGTCCGGGCCGTCGCTGCCGAAGCCCATGTTGACGTACATGAAGGCCTGGGCATGACCCTGGAACCAGCCAGGTTGGAAGGCAATTGCGCCGCCGGTCGTGGGCCAGTAGGTGCGGTTCTTTGTGACGCCCATGCCGCCGCCTGAGGGTTTGTTAGTGGACTGTTGCGATGACGACGACGACGACGACGACGACGGGAGATGGAGGATGGAGGGAGCGCAAGGAAAGGCACGTACATGGGTAATTCCATTGCATGCCGTAGGGGAAGGTCTCGTTGGTGATGAGGGTGTTGCCGCGCCAGCCCGGGTAGGAGATGACGATGTGGGCGGAGGCCGTCGCCGCGAGGACGAGGGCCGATAGTGTTGAAAAGAGCATCTTGGCGGTTTGTGTATGTGCGTAGTCCGTGTCGAAAGTCGACGATGTGGTGATTCCGGCGAAGGGCAAAGACCTCCTCTTTCCCGTTTTTCTTCTCACTTGGAAGGTCGTGGTCCGGGTTTTGCTCTCCGTTTCACAGCCCGTATGTCTTACTGGCTTTCTCTTCCGACCCCGCTTGATTTTACCCGTCGAGGTGGTTGGTCGTGCGTGTGTGTGTGTGTGTGTGTGTGTGTGTGTGTGTGTATCCTAGGACGCCTCCGAGGCAACCTCTCCGTCGTTGTTAGACGTTTCCGTCTGTTGACTGTTGAACGCCGGAAACTCTTGGTCTCGACGCAAGAGAATTACAGGTTTGTAAAATCGAAAGATTTTCAAGGAAACAACGTCCGCACTAACTAGACAAGAGGGAAAAGAGAGGGAGAAAAGGCCATCGCAGAGTGGACGACAGACGGGGTGCTATTTGGCTGAATGGGGGCGTGGTGGTGGCCGCGCACAAGATGGCCGGCCGAACGATCCAGCCGCCGGGGGCCATGCGAGCACTCCCACTGCATCTTGCACTTGCAGCTGTCCAATCGAGGTGGGAGGTTCCCTCTTTTCGGACCTTGGAGGACGAGCCGGGGTGGATGCCAAACTGGCACACCGAAGGGAGAAGCACAAAATGGGCGGATGGGATTCGACTGTTTGAACGCCAGGCGCCCGCCCGCCTGGCCCTCCCACCCCAAAAATCATGTTCCCCCGGGTGTGGCCACAGAGCAAACAAGACTGCTTGGTCTGCAGCAGGCTAGCTCGTCGATGGACGATTGCTCTCCCGTCCCCCCTGCTGCTGCTCTCGCTGCACATGGGACGACACACCAATGGCGAACGGGAGCGCCAGGCGAGGCGCTGCGGGATGGAAGTGGCATGGGGAACGGCCTTCACGCGGGGACGGGGGGCGCTCGAGGCCAATGGGACGCCGCATCACCTCCGTGGCAGAGGGCATCTCGACGATGAGTGGTGGGAGGGGGAGGCGACAGGCAGGGATGCGACGGTGTGTAAGCGCCGGGCCTTGTGGACTTGAGCTGCAGGATGCAACCTGCCACCGCTGCCACCACACGGACTGCAATCTTTTAGCTTGGATTGGGTCCAGCCGGAGTCGAAGCTCTCCAACCAGACGGCGATCCAACGGTGTGTCGGGGAGCTGTGAGCTGCAAAGTGTGAGATGTCTTCTGCATCTGCTTGGCTATCATGCTGGGCCGTGGACATGGAGAGGAAATCAAGGCCGGGGGCCATATTTCGGGGGACCTTTCCGGACGGAGCATGCAATCTTTGCTGATTATGTTGGTCGATATTGGCCTCGTTGGACCCTCGCGTCGTGCGATTCCCTCCCGTGATGATTTCATTTCGTCGCGCGGCGTCGGTCGTGAAGAGTGTTATGGCATGGACGCCGTCGGCTGTTCTCGATTTGACAAGCGCTTGTAGGGGCGCCATGATAGCCGGCAAAGAGAGATGAAAGGATTCGTGGTGAATGCCGAAGGGCGGTAAGCTGACGGCGAAACGTCCACTCGGAAATGTCCAGCGAAGCAGAAGCAGGCTTTCCAGATAACGCCGATCGAGGGGTCAGGCCAGCAGCAAAGAGGCTTCAAGTCTGCGCTTACTGTCTTGCCACTGGGAGGCATTGCGCTCGTGTCGTTGGGATCCCAATTGGACGGTTCTTTGTCCCATATTCAATGCCCAAGAGAATCCGGGCTGAGTCCATCCTTGAAGACCGACAACAGTGGCACGTTGTGTCTCATCGTGCAGCTTCATGTTGAACAATGAACTAATTGGCTTGTGGAGGAGGCGAAGGATATTTTGAGATGCAAGTCACCAATAACCCGGTTGGTAATCGAGTTTCTAGAGTGAGAGATCATCTCATCGTCTGCATCGTTGATTCTATTCTGGGCTCTCGTGGCTCTCTAACTATGCCAGCAAGAGGAGGCAAAGCTACAGTCAGATTTTAGGCGTGCGACCCTCCGTCTTTGCGGTCTCTAGGCTGTTGGTACGAAACGACTTTGTGGATTATCTGATAGTGCTCTGTGTGCTGGACTCACCGCCTTCTATTTTCGTTCTCCACCTCGCCATGCAGGCGGTGGCCGAATTCTGCCGGGCAAAAAGTTCATCCCACCATAGCGACGTTCCACCACCAACATCACGCCCCCAAGAACCAGTGCATGCCCGTCATGGCCGCGGCCGAGCAGCCCGAAAACGAGAAGTCGAAGCAAGAGGAATGGACCCACGTCAAATCGAAGTCGCGCTTCCGGCGCAACGCCCCCAAGCCGCCGGCCAAGGTCCCCGGGTCGTTCTCGAAGCCCGATGAACCCCGCATCCTCAAGTCCGTCGCCGACATCACGGCCGAGTACGAGTCCTTTAAAGCCCGCTGGCGCGACACCACGTGTCACTCAAAGCTCAGGGATCTGGTAAAAACGAACGCCGGAAAGCATCAGACGGTTCGGAAGGCTGTGTGTCTTGGCGTCGGCACGTTCGACCCGGAGGATGGCGGCTGGGATGCGAAGAGGCGGAGTTACATCCAGCTCGATGGGTTCCTGACCATCGTGGAGGTCTTGTGTATGTCTAGTTATCAAAATTGCTTCATAGCTCCCAGCTCACCCAATGCTAGCCGAGTTGTACAAAGAGTCAATCCCGTGTTCATTCCAAGAACCTCGCTTCACATCCAATGACACCGAGTTCCTCAGAAATTTGGGCCATAAGGTCGTACAATCGCCTGCCGCTTTCGAGGTCGTCGACGAAGAGACGCTGGTGTTTGCTGTACACATGTATCGGCCCATATACGAAGCGATGTTAGAGAAGGCGTCGCCTGCTCTGTTTGTCGGTACGGGCTGGGATGTGTGGGATGAGTACGTCTCGTCATTGAGGGCTGTGACTGAATGCTGACACCAATCAAGGTTTGCTACGATGAAAGAGGGCGATTTCAAGTGCATGAGCGATATGCACGCCTCTCATAAGCATTTCCCTTTCCCTCAAGATGGGACCTATACCACATTCTCGAGCACATGCCTCTATTGGCGGCCAATGACTGAGTCTCCAACTGTCCTGGAGGATCAGCCTGTGGAAGATTCTTCGACACTGGTTTCTGAAAAGCACGCGGAAAAGTCTTCCAAGGAGACGTCCAAGAAAGTGTCGGAGGACAAGTCCGAACCAAAGTCGCAACAAACCCCTAGCTGAATTGCCGCGATGCGATCAAGTCGCCATATAAAAAATGGCGTAGGCTCCCTCAGCTTCGGAGGTGGTCCAGACACCCACTCAGGTGAACTTATATCTCCCCTGCGATGGCGTAGGGCAGCGGTCTCCCATCATGGCCCTTGAGTAGCTGTGGGTGATTGTTCAGGATACAGGCCTCTACACCGACCAAATCTGCGTTCTTTAATGCATTAGAATGGAGAGCAAAGACTAGATACCCTCAATTGAACAGGAAGTTTTCGTGACGGATTCTGCCCCTTGTCGTTTTGGATTTCATACCAAAAAGAGGGTTGACTATCCATAACCATGAAAACCTTCAAAAAAATAATAAAATAAAATAAAATAAGAGAAGGGCTTGGAGTATGCGTCCAATGTCTGGGTTTTGAGCAGACAATGAGCGCGGTATGCCTACTGGTTCGCCTGCGAAAAACCTACAGACTACGGCCAACAGAACCTGCATATGCGACCCGGCCATAGCCATGTATGACACCGTATACGAGCAGGCGTACCCGACATGAGCAGGCAAGCCATTCACATCGTCCATTGACCCTCCACAACCATGAGAAAGCAAGGCTGTTTCGCTTGGCTAATGACCGTCAACTCCGCAATCCCGGCATTGAAATAAACCTGGACAAGGTCTCGCAAGACCGTGCAGACAGTCCCCCCTTCTGTGTAATCGTTAATATGAAGCCAAGATTGTGTTGAAGGGCCCTCCCTGTTGCTGCATCGTCCGCAATGTCAGGGTTTGAGGCACTCGGCGCGGCCACTGCCGTCGCGCAGCTTTCCGAACTCTGCTTCAAGTACGGCCAGACGACGGTGCGAATAATCCGCTCCTATCGTGGCGCGCCCAAAGAGATTACCGACATAGCCCACAAGTTCAACCACCTCAAGTTCCGCATCGGCCAAGTACAGAAGATCGGCCGTGATCTTTCAGATCTGGAGTTAGACGACGTGTTCCCGGAGATCCACAGAGAAACCCTGCTCGAAGAGCTGGAAACACATCACCAGGCCCTGCTGGAAATTGAGGGCTTGGCCACCGGGGTTGGAGGGCGGACGAAAGGCAAGAAGCTGCAGTAGGCCTTTGTCGACAAGAGGAAAACCGCCCGCATCATGCAAGATTTTGCAGAGAGACATCGTATTCTTGATCACTTTCTCGAAATCATTCCAATGTCAGTCACCAACCGAGGCTCACTTGGGTAAGAGGCTGTCTTGCTGACTAGCAATTGCAGACGTCTGGCAACCATGCAGCAAACATCGCTCGCAGCCCTACTAATCTCTAATGCAGCTCTTCTTCCGGCATTATTAGAGCACACACGAGAAATTCAGTCTTTGATAGCGGCCGCTAGCGAAAGAAAAAAAATCTGTACTGGAGAGAATCACGAGATGTGTGGTGTTCTTGTTGACTGCTGTGCGCCCTCGATTGACTTGTTGAAGGAGATTGTACGCTGCCTTGAACCAGCGACTGAAGTATCGTTGTTTGCACCCATCCAGAAGGGCTCCAGATTCTCGAGCCGGGCTATCACAGTCCCAATGAACTTTATGACTCAGTACCGAACCAGGCAGTTCAGCATACACGGCCCTAGCACCACACAAGAGCCAGGGCAGCTCACGAACCATTATGTTAGACTCCAGACATAGTGGAAGAGTTGCTGTTAGAATCACTCCCTCATGAAAGATCCATGCTTTATTAGGGGTACGCTTCTCTATGTTCAAAGGGACAACCCTAACTTTTGAGCTGGGTGTTACCAATTCAGCAAAGTTTGATCAGTTGTTACCTTCTTGATCAATTTAACAGAAAAACAGTACAGTTCACTGAAGCAGAGGTGGAGGACCTTGATCGATCAAGAAGCCGATGATTCGAATGCAATGGGCAGATGATGATAAGATCCCAAAACCCGATAGCGATGGACTCGTGTCCGATAAACCTAAAGCTGCGCGTTTTGTTCGGAAAAGCGCCGTCTCTCCCAAGGAAACCGACGAGATTGTTCCACGGGCCGGTTTTGACGCCATAGAACCAGTCAATATTCAATAAAATATCCGCCTGAACAGCCAGTCAGACAGAGTATCAGGGGAGGAGAAGACATTGAACGGAAAGGCGCAGTGGCATGTGCCTTTCTTCGCACAGATTATCTCCACAGACGAAGGCCGTCGACCCATGTCGCGGGTTCCAATGGTCAAAGCACTTTGCTGCGCTCTCTAGCTCGCCGACTACAGAGCAGAGATGGACGGTGGGGGCGACATCTGGTTCGGGGACGAAGATGGCGACCAGTATTTCAATGCCGTGGAAGATCCCTCGGAGCACGACAGACAAGGTCCACTGGGAGGGAAGCGTGAGATGTGCCGGAATTCTGAGAAATATGGTCTAGGATGGGTTATCAAAGAACACGAGGATGGGTTGCAGAAATGGCAGCATGAAAGACAAATTTTTGTAGATAGCGGGCTTTTGCAACTGTTGTGAGGAAGAGGCCGATTCCGTGTGACTACACATCATCTGGCGTTCTTGGCGTTGGATAAGCTGGGTTACAGATTGCACATCCAATCTCCCAGTGGCTTCTTGACTTCAAAGGCAGCTTGTAAGATCTCAATGATTCAAATACAACTTGGGATTTCAACTTTAAATACTTTGAATGGTATCTATATCGCCATCATGACTACCCCAACCCACTCAGTCTAGCTCATCGTCAGAAACAAGTCCCATGAACTCGATGTTGGATTCAGTTTCGGAGTCCCCGAACCCGGAAAACAACTCGAAACCAATCCCATATGAATTCAGCACCTTAGTGATTTGTTTGGACGCACAGCTCCTGGCTTCAACTTCCAAATCTTTCAACCGACTAGCCTTCTTCTGTGATAAAGGACAGTCAATTAATTCGTCCAAAACCATGTCGACGACCTCCTTTGGCAGCCCATTGAACTGTCCCATCTCATCTGAGAGCTCTCAGGCCTACCAGTCAGCTTGCTGAGGTGGTACATTCGCCGTAGCAAGAACCTTCACTCGGGTATCAAACAGATATAGCGTTGAGAAAAATGCGGTAACCCGGCTCGGTCGGGTCTTTCAGCTGCGTGGAGGGCCCCATCTGCTGCAAAATATTGGGGTAAGCTAACATTAGCTCTTCGCGTATGGTGACGGATCCAATCTCTTGAACACTGGGATCTCTGTGAGTGAAGCCAAAAATCTCCTTCACGGCCCTGGTGCCGCGGGCTCAACTTGGCAGACCTCCTCGAAACAAGGACCTTGAAATAGAGATCGAAAGAATATTTTTGTGTTAGTCAGATTGTGGTCATCTTAAACGTAGACGACAGTTACGCAGATGTGTTCGTTAGGAACACCGTCCAAAGTCCACTCGTTCTCCTTGTCGCAGATCAATTCCTTCGAGTCGGGTACAAGGCACTCCGTTTGATAATGACCTAGATGCTATCCGAACCACCAAGAAACACCCTTCTGTCTGCTATAGCCTCGGATTTCATTAAGCATTTGTCTTCCCAGCCAACGTGTCTGTCTTCAGACTTGGGTTAAAGTTTTGGCTCGGGCCTGCCGATGATGCTTTGTGCATGCAACTACTCATAGGTACGTCTCTGCCACTCGTTGTCATCAACAGCACCATTGTATAGATCGTCTTTGAGTCCGAGAGGGTCCCAAGGGGAAGTTTTCCCAATTGGATAAGTCCGTCCAGCTTCTGGATAGTAGTTGAGCATCGAGCAAGATATTGTGCTTTCGTACAGAGTGGAGCAGACGAGGTTCCAGAGAGGTATCGTTTTTGTGATGACTTTCTCCAGCAGCGGATACAGGTCAGCGTGGTACCTCAGATGTAGTTCATTGACGTAAATGGTGATTTTAGCGTTGTCGCCATCAGGAAATTGGACGTTGCAGGGCAAACACTAGGATTTAGTTGGACAGACCATGGCCGTGGATTCACCCATGTCGACGTCTGCCATGCGGCTGCTCCTAGGGGATTTGAGGATTAATTGTCTTTTGCCAATGTATTCAAAGCAGATTTGAAGGTTAATTTCCTCTTCCAGCAGGGCTTTGGAGCGGCCGTAAGACAAAGCGTACAGGCTGGGGTCGATGAAGTTGACTGCAATTCCCTCTGTACCAGGAGTAGAAGTTTGGATGTGCGGCCCAGTCGATTCCAGATTCTTAGCAACCTGCTGAAGAAACTGTTATAGGTCTTGGGGTATGTCTCGGTCTGGTCTTGCTAGGCGAACTTCTATATCAAGGACGGGAACGATGCTCGTTTCTTGATAGAGTTCTAGCGTCTCTCGAAGTTCGTTAATGCACTGGTAAAAAAATCAGCATACTGACCATTTATCATTTAGAGAATGTGTAAACGCACATGTTAGTCATTTCGAGTGAGTATTGTCCAGTTGCCTCGAAAGCACCGCAAGCTCAATGTCACAATCCGGATGCTGATGGCTCACGCCATCTTTTTTGACCTGCCTCAAGACCTTTGCCCACCGAGAGGACGTCGTTCGAGGAATATTAGGTGGCACTTTATTGACGGTGCGTTGTTTCAGGAGATAGTTGATCGAGGGAAAGGCTGCGCACACCAAGCCAATGGTGACCTCTCCAGTGCTGATTCTTTACATTTAGTAATGACGATGGGTATGGAAATAGTGTGCAAGGAAAGGACTTACGCAGTCCAGTCTATTGTAACAAAATCAACAGTCGGGTCGGTCGTGTTTTGGAATCGGAACAACAGAGCCAAACGACAAATCGTAACGGCAACAGCTACGCCACCCGCACTAAGGATACCCACGAATTTCGCTTTCCTATACCCCGGAATTTGTAACTTCCACATTAGAATGATCGGGACAGCCAAAATAGTTAGATCGGAGATGATACCAAGTGAGGTATCATACGCGAAGACCTTCGTCTGGTTGATACATCTGACGTTAGGGACTGTGGGATCCCAATTGGCTTGTATGGGTATGCACACTAGAGTCTTGGCAAGTTGGGCTATTATATGGCATATGAGAAAAAAAGCCAGAATGGTGTAGAGTATCCGGGCAGTTGTCCTTTCGACGGCAAAGATGCGCACGACGAGGAGTAAGATAGCTGCCTTGGTGAAAAAAGCAGCTGGCGAAAACACTATGGTGCCAACATAGAAAGACTGCGGTGGATGGCGTTAGTTTAAAGGTGTTTTTGATACTCTAATGGTCCTCGTACCTTTTGGAGCTCTGTGTAGCTGCTCGCCCTAATTTCCCAGATGTGAAAGCCTTCTCCAAAATGGAGCTCTATCCAGAGTGTTAGCACATTAGCATCAAACCAGAGAATCAAGCAATGTACTTATAAACACGGTTATGTTGTGACATGTTGTAAACGCCTGATTCTGTCAGGATCTGAGCGTCAAACTGCGAGTCTTGCTTTTCTTAACTAACCCATCCCAGTAGATAACTCCCTGCCTACTATGTTAGCGCAAATTGGCCTTCGCAAGCTAGAGGATCACAGCCTACAGTCTTCCAATCGAAAGCTCTTAACTCCCAACAACTTCACGTATACGTGGATTAACAAGAATGTCGTAACGACTACTTGCGCCAAGATCATAAACGTCATGTGGATTGTATACCTCTCGTCCTGCGGGTGGTCAAAGTTGGGTGTCTGCCCAGGAGGCGGCGGCGCTGCTCCGGCCAGACTTGTGGGGCTGCTCATTACTGCTTATTGAGGCCATCGGCCGTATGAAGTCAATTTACTTCCTTGTTGTAAAAGAAGTAGACACCAACAAGCAAAAAAATTATTGGCGCCACCCATTGGGGTCATGAAGGATCATGAAGAACTGGAAGAGAAGCAGTTCCTGGATCTGGTTGGGATCAGATAGGGTAAAAACCTATCCTTTGCCCCCTCACCAACCGGAAAAACACGTGGTGATGCAAGCGATCGAAGATGACAAGAAAAAGTTGTACCCCGGCAGGTAGTCCGATAAAACATTCGGCATTGGCTCTCGAGAGCAACACTTATGCATAGAGGAAGTCTATTCAACGGGAATTGAAATCCTAGACTTCAACAGAGTTATTCGGCTTGATGGGCCAGCATGTACGGAGAGTTTCGGCAACCAGGATGCACTTTCCCTCGTCTTATGCCAATGTCCGTGACAAACAATTCAAATAGAGCATAGTTGTTTTTTAGGTAGCGGGCAATGTGATACGTGAGCGGAGAACATTTTCAAACCAACGGTGCCAATGATTCAGTCAATTGACTTAATCAGAAAAGTTCCACTGAATCAACCTCTAGAACAATTACAGTTCTTAAAAACATCGACAACCGAATACAAGCCCCTTCAGAAAGCTGCATCAGTATCAGATAGTCTTATATTCATGTTTACGATACGCCGAGTCATGTGTGGAAATCCCCGCCTAAAAAGCACGACTTGTGACGCCCGCCGCTTCTTGGACAATTGATAAACTCACCCACCTGCACCCACATTAGTCGGGCATCTCTCCGACTGGAGTGGTTCAAAAACCTCACACCTGTGGTGAGTAAAACATGGTAAACATGAATGGACTATTCCTTGCTGGCAATCGAAGTTTAAATATCGAAAGAGAACTCTCGATGGCGACAGTAGAGTTTTCGATGACGAAACATACTCCTCGGCAACGAAAATGATTCTTGAGGCCGATTTGGGTACGTCAACTTGCAACTAGGGTCCCGACTCAGCACTAAGTTTAAGTGTTGAAGGATATGCTTAGCAAGGTACTCTTCCTGAAGCTTGTGCTGCTCCGTACGTGCCTTTTCGATTTCACCTTCTAGGTTTCGAAAAAGTTCGGATTATGTTCTCCATTCGGCCTTAAGTCAGTCTTGAAACGAATCGCAGGAGGGAATGAGTGCATCTCTACGTCAAAGCTTTGCAACGGCTTCTGGAACTATTAAACACGCTGTAATATCTGTTGACTCTCATCGGTACACTGACCTGCCCCCAAGTATTCAACATCCCAGGCTTATTTCAAGGCTTAGAACGAGTCGCGCGACCTCAATAACAAGCCAGTGCCACTACGGAGGCGTAGAAGGCTCTAGTAAAAATAGAAGTTATTTTAATGATATGTCCAACGAAGCGGTGGCAAGGCGTGCGATAACCGCCTCATTTTGCGACCACAACGCAAAACCGACAAAGCCACAAAGAACGCAGCCAGTCCGCGCTAGGTGGGAGAAAAGATCGCATAGAAAGAGCGTGCGGAATGATGGAGATAATAGGTTTTGTATAGGCCTGTTTCAAACCAGGAAAAGGATACGGTCACAGGACCAGCAAGAGATGAATAGGTAGAGCAAAAGAGACGTAAAACCAACCAGCGAGATCCAAAAGTGAAGAAAACAACCACAGGGCAGAAATAGGGTATTCACGTTTGGAAGAAAAGAGTGATAGTGACAGTCACCTCGCTGGCCGCTGGCTCCTATGATGCCAGTCTGTGATATTGATGATGCTCAACGAGTGTGTAAAATCCATTGTTGTTCAAGCCTAAGGCTGACCTCGCGGGACCGAAGGGGATTTACCTAATAAGGAGCTGGCCGGCCGGCTAAGGATGCACTAAGCTGACTAAGTGGCAATAGACAAAATGTTGACTTTACTCTGCCCTGCTACACTAACAGCAGTGTTCTCTACTATAAGCAGCTGAGATTATTGCTTATCAAAGTAGAGTAGGCCTTAGCTAGTATATTAAGAGTCGTACCAGTTTGATTAAAGTATAATAGTAAGTTATATACATGATAAATATGGATATTTAAACAGCTTTACAATGAAAGAGTAATTTGGAGGTTACTCATAGTAGAATGAATTACTAAAAGGCTTTAGAAGAAATCAACTTGGCCGCTTGTGAAGTTGCCGACCAGGGCTTTAGTTGCTTGCAACATCGGCTCTGTGACTTGTATTCTGCACTATGGGTATGAAACTTTGTTTATTAAGAATTCCCGATGTATGTTGGGAAAATTTCACTTATCGTCGAAATGTTTTGAGAAATCCGAGGAACTGATTGTACGAAAAGAAAATCTCGTTACAGAGACAGCTTTTCAATACTCAAAGGCGATGGAGTTCAAATACGGCATTTTCAAAGGGACCCTCAAGTGTGCTGGGACCCTCGTTTAGATAACCTTGAGGGGCCACAATATTCGCCTTCGTCTCGGAAGGCAGAGTTGCTTTAATAAGCAAGATGCCAACTGACTCGTCCCAGTTCACTTCTATTTCAAGTCGACCATGTGGAGTCTCAATGTCGTAGTGACCGTACTTGATGCCGCAAAAGACCGGAGCCACTTGTACGTTTCTCCAACCCCGTCCTAGTGACTTGACGCCTACGATATATTGGGGCAGGAGAAACACTGGCCATGAAGACCACGCATGCATTAGCGAAGTATCGTGTCCGAATGGCTTGCCTTCGGCAGTCATCGCCTCCCAATGACCTCCCGAGTAGTTGGGATTGGAGGTGTCAGCCATCGGACCCCAAACATTCTCAATGAGCTGGATAGCGTCTCGACCCCTCTGGCGCACAAAGAGTGCCTCGACGGCAAAACCTGTGGCGTAGGGGCTGACGACCCCCGTGCGATCCCAGTGTTGCAGACCCTTGAATGCAACGGGCAATGACCCCGGGCGACATGTCAAGTGAGTAAGACATTTATCAGAGTTTTCGGCCACATCGAGGGTGACGGCGTAACCGTTGGTGTCTTGACAGATTCCGTCGTGAGGCAAAGCTATACTCATACGAACGCTGCCTTTCTCTGAGTTCCACAACTGTGTCAAGATGCTTTTCTTCAAAGCTTCCATCTTGGCGGAGATTTGCATTTTGCGATAGCCGTCGGATGTCATTGCCCGCACAGCGCCCAAAGCATCGTAGTATGCAAGATTCATCGTGCCAGATGCGCCAAAGACTGGCCCGCCCAGGGGATACCAATGCACTACACTCTGTTAACCATATTCCAACAGACTCTTTAGACAGAAAAATGACCCACTCGACATGTGTGGTGGCACTTCGATCAGACCCGAAGGCTTCGTCTGTGACTCAGCAAAACGGAGCAGCCTTTCGGCTGCTGGGAGGCACCGGCGAAGGGCCTCATCATCTCCCGAGTGAAGCCAGTAGTCTTTCATGGCGACTACAAGCAGCAAAGCATATGTCATGGAATAGAAGGCGTATGTTGGCGGTGCTTCCTTTCCCAAATGAATCGGTGCCTGGATGGGACATAGGTTGCCAAGATAACCTTCGCTAGTCTGGTGGCTGGCCAAGAGCTCAATACTGCCTGAAACAGCTCCCATATCCAAGCCAGAGTATGCAACTCCACGCCCAGAAACAAATAGGTCGCCGCCAAAGGTGGCTCGATCTCGTTTAGCACCATCAACCATGCAGGCCACTGCATTCGTTCCGACCTGAAAGTCCGCCAGAGTCCTATTTTTGTTACTTGATAACAGGTCATTTTCGTACAAAACCTTCCCGCTGGCATCTTTGACCAGAAGGTTGCGGTAGATAGACAGCCATCCTTCAGGGCCGCCAAATGCAATGGAGCCTGTGTTGATGCCTGAATCGCCAAGAAGTGGTCGAACTTGAACATCTGTAAAAGTTGCAATTTCTTTGCCGTTGATCGTGACGGTGATGCGGTTGCCGCTGGTGATCGTAGAGATACTGACCCAATCGGTCTGGTCAATAATGCCGTGAGTTGACCAGCTGCCGAAAGACTTGATTGGAAAGACCGTCGAAGTGTGTGCAAGGCCCTCGTATGCACGAAGCTCTTTTGCTTCAATATCCAGACAGAAGACGACTCCGTTGGCAACCATGTGGACGCCCCAGCTGGCTCCGCGTTTCTCGACAAGGACTTGGAATGTCGATTCTGTATCACCCCATCGGGTACCTTGTCGGCAAGGAGCCCAATGTTGACCGAGTACTCTCGTTCCTCGGTCGGTGACTTCCCAAGACGGTGCTGTTTCTCCTTCGGTAACTGTACACATGTCGAGAGTGTTGACGCCGTCGTTCCAGATGCGGTTAAGAGTCTCATCGGAGCAGTGAAAAAAAGCCCTTGGTGTAAGTGAGGGTCGGATAGGCTTCATACCGATTCTGCTGATGACGATGGAAGCATTGGCGGACACTAAAACCAGTTTGAGATATCTCTGCGACCGTTGGGCAAGTGTGGATCTGATGGTTTGTGGCGATGCTGATGGAAGAATCGTCATGGAGACGCTGCGATATGAGTCCATGGCATTGGAGAAGAGGAAAAAAGGCCCGTCGCCTTCAACATTCTGTTAGCTGGAGCTATAAAAGCAGGCCTCTAGACTAGCCGATGTTTGGTACCTTCTTCACTGTTGATGCCATCAGCCGTCTCGCTGTATAGGACCTGTACATCGATTGGACCGTTCCCATGTGCACGATCAACTACGAACGTTGGGATACCGCCGATGCACCGACCGTAGTCCAACACAATTGTCGCTTTCGCAGCGAAGTCTGAAGGTCGGCCATTGGTAAGGGTGAAAACCCTCGAGTGAGCGTCTCGCTCAGCGCCATGTGAAGCCGAAACGAGTCTCGACGGCTCAAGCAAGCCAGAACTCGATGTGTGCATTTTTTTCCCCATCATGACAGCAAGAAATGAATGGAAACAACAAGTCGAGAAATTTCTTTCCCTCCATAGACTCTAGCCGTCTTGTAAGTGACGCGAGCGGCTCTGGCTTTTGAAGCAGCCAGTCCGGGCTCGCAACGACGACCCATGTCAACGGCACCGTTTCGGAAATCCCAGGCTTCAGGCAAACTAGTCTTGTTTTGTACGGCCGTCCACCCAGGTCCGTGGGGACAGGTGGACGAAACGCTTAAAAAGGACAGGCGCCCCCACTCCAATCCCATCCTTTCCGGGCTGCTCCGTCCACCTCTTCAATCGGCCGTCCACCTTAAACATTTATGGGAAACCTAGGGTGCAGGCGCGTCACCTGATTCGCTTTCGGGATGCCTTCGACGAGCGAGGCTAGCCCAACTCTCCATACTTGCAGCACGTGTTCTCGCTCGTTCACTCGCATAGAGAACCTCAGACGCCACCAGAAGACTCGTGGGTTTTACTAAATACCGAGACCAAGATCCAAAAGAAGGCCCCAGACTGATGCTGATGCGGGCGAGTTTGAACTAGACCGAAGCAGATTGCCCCATCGCTGCACAGTTTGTCGCAAAGAGTTTTCTCGCAGCGACTTACTCAGCAAACACCGACGGCTTCACCAACAAAGCAGCCATGAGGACGATGCCCCTCCAGAGAAAGCCCAAAAGCGGGATTTCTCTTTCATCCTCGAAGATCCCGGCTCGTCGTCTCGGGACTTGGCGGACAAGAATGGACACCCGATGAGCTCGAGTGCGAGCCTTGTGACTACGGCTCCAATTACGGCTACGGCTACATTGTGTCCCGTGTCGACCGATGCTCAAGGCTTGGCTTACTTACAAAATGGAGGGCCAACCTCCAGCACCAATGCCACAGATGTACACCAGCATAGCAGCGCGATGGCTGGTCTCTCAGATATCCTGGATGCAAACATCGACTTCTCTACTTTTTTTCAACCATGGGCGGACAACCTTTGGCTTGACACACGCCAGTGGTTCACTCCAGACTTCTACGATGCCATGAGAGAAAAGTCCCACATGGACGATCCTCTCCTTCTTCTTCATGATGACTCTCAATTGTTCTCAGACCAACGGGCTTGGTTCGGACAGGACCTCGACAATCATGGACACGGACAAGACACTTCCGTCAGTGTGTCAGATAAGGGGGCAATGGCGCCTCCGGAGGTAACCGGCAATACCGATGCTGTAGACGACCTTTCAAGAGTCTCATCTCCGCCGAATGTCCCGTCTCAAGACGACGGAGTGGCTTTTGCATGGAACCCATTGGAAAAGACATTCCGCCAGACGCAACACATTTCGATAACCGAGAGACATCCGCTCTTCCTTCGCCACAATCCTCGATTCGACATGGCAGAGTCAACATGGGTTTCCATACATGATTTTCTGAAGCCTCGGATTCCGAATTCAGATGACTTTATTCTCCCATCACTAGCCGTCGCCAATGTTTTTCTCGGTCTTTTTTTCAAAGAGTTCTACGAGCAGAGTCCGGTCTTACACTTGCCTACTCTTGACGTCGACTCCATACCGCCATCTCTGGTTCTAGCCATGGTCGTTATTGGAGCTGTTTACAGCCACGTTCGACAATCTCGGCGTTTTTCCATACTGGTGCTTGACCGAGCCCGCCAGAATCTTCAGCAAAGCATGGAAGCAGATAGAGGCCTGACAAGAGATCCTCGCATCATCTACGCGTATGCGCTGCTAGTCTATACAGGTCTTTGGTGTGGAAACAAAGGAGCTTTTGAGAT
This sequence comes from Colletotrichum incanum, assembly GCA_001625285.1. NCBI lineage: Eukaryota > Fungi > Ascomycota > Sordariomycetes > Glomerellales > Glomerellaceae > Colletotrichum > Colletotrichum incanum. The sequence goes on from LFIW01002044.1 coordinate 30,029, forward strand.
GGCCGAAGCCTCGCGAGGAGCTTTGGTGACATATATCAGACGACTTCCCGCGCCAAAGCCCAGGTTCCACAGTGGTGAGGAAAAGAACGCCCAACGCCGGTGGGAGGAATGGATAGACTCGGAATTCCATTGCCGTCTGCGCTGGTATGTTTTCATGATTGATTCGCAGTTTCCTGCCATCTTGAACTTGAGGGGCATGATGTCGCTGGGCGAGGTCTGTAGATGGGAGTGCCCGAGCGACGAACAGTATTGGTTGGCTCCAAATGCGAAAATCTGGGCAAGCCTTCAGAACGGCGCGTCGCCCCCGTCGGCACAGTCGTTTTCTGTGGCCTATCGAGCTCTGTCGATGCCCAATGAAAGCGACGGGTCCACTTCGCCATCTTTGACGTCAAATCCTACATTTAGCCGTTGGACCCTATTCTTAGTATTAAGCTCCTTGGCTAGCCAAGCAGCCGACTGGTCGCATGACTGGTCGATGAATCCTGATGACACTTCGACTGACACTTCCGGCTTCCCCTTCAGAACGCCGTCTCAAAACCGCGATACGGAAGCAAATATAGAATCCTGCCGGGTAGAACGCCTGCAAGCCCGGGAGAATTTACTAAGTAAGTTCCTTCGTCTTCCCGTAAGAAACTTCGAGCCAACATTGACATCTACTGCTGTAGGTTCACTTGACGCTTGGTACCACCAATACACCACGTGTAGAGGAACAGAAGGCGCCTTGAGTCCAAGCTCATACTTTTTAAGAGCTTCACGGATACTTCATGGCCTGGTGCATATTCACCTCCACACCTCGGTAGCCGACATCCAAGATGCGTTAGGTAAAGGCGGGGATCATGCGGTCCAACAAGGATTGAGCCGGCTGCAATCCTTTTTCGTGAACGGATATGCAGGCCACGTTGAGACGGCCCCAAGACCGCCACCGGAGTCTTTGGGTACATTTGCCAGGGCAATTGAGAACTGCGTCTCGATTATAAGCGACTCGGAGTTGCGAGCGGCAGCTCCTTACAGCGTATTTGGGGTATTTCTCAACCATGTCTTTCTATGGGCAGTGGTTAAGGCTAGCTCTGAAGTTCTAAAGGTTCAACTCAGCACTCATCTCTGTAATATTGCATCGGTCACCAAGTCCGAACTCAAAGAAGCACTTGACGTCGCACTCTCTGTACAGAACAACAGGGCTGGAAATGGAGATGGAAGCCGTGTAGTTCTTATGCATGGCGCACAGAGTCTCGTACGGCTTGGAACCTGGGGCGCGTCGTTGAATCTCGCACGTCTACTTCAGCTAAGGGCAGAGATATGAAACAATGGCAACATCTGAGACTAGTATATAGCGAGTCTTTGTAAGATACGGCAACCCATTCTGGACACACCACTGGTACCGATAACAGTATAGCCATCAGCGCAATCACAAGAATCTCCAGATATGAACAAGGCATCCACATCGCTAAGCATCTCTTTCGCGATTTGCTGTAGCCGCTTGAAGGATTGGGGGGTTTCCGCTTTTGGACTCTCAAAGCCAAGGGTATCGAAGCATTGTATGGCCTGCTATTTTGTTAATAAACAGTCCGATTGGTAGAGTCGGGTGCAGTGCCACACGCTCGCGTCAGCTTACGGGGTCAACAAGGGCCACCCGCTGCGCCGCCCCGTCCTGCCGTTACTTAGCAAACAAATGCCCTTTTAAGTTTCTAACTGGTTTGGGTTAGTGTTGAAGCAGTTCTGGGCAAGTCGTGATTGAGTCTGGAAGCTGGTATAGGCATTCAGCATCTGGAACTCCATGCCAGTTGCCTACAAGGAGAAAGTGGCTTTTTTCCTTCAATCAACTATTTCCAACGCCGTCAGGTTGCACTTTGCCGAGAGCTCTTGTTTCTACAGGCCACAGCGACTATAATTTGCTGTCATGAAATGGTTTATTGTAGAGGCCCTGAAAGGTCCGTGTCTAGCTCCTAACTTGTGCAACAAGCGGCCTGGCGGACCGATGCATCATGAAAAACTCAATCCTCGGCCAGGTCTGTCATCGTGCCTTGTCTCTGTGAGTATGAGCATATTTCGGCCTACGCACGAGGAAGTTTAGATGCTGTCAATTATCTCTCGATTCTTCCCAAAGTCACCTTTCGAACGATTATCCAAGAGCTTAAGTATTATTGAGTGAAGAAGTTTGCCTGGAAAAGGCTTTGCGAATTTTTGCAGGTATGGAGTTGAAGAGAGCCTAGAAGGATGCTAACTGATCTGGCTTGAGAGGTTAAGGCGGACACAGTCTCAACTCACTCAGAATACGATGCCTATTGACATGCGCAACCCACACCATTAGGCTATTATAATATATGCAGGAATCCTTCTCGGAAACTTATGTGGGATTGGGCCTCACAACAGAATCCTGGAAGAGCTTCAAGAAGCTAAAGCAAGCCTCAACACTATTACAGATTCCATACGGCGGAGGCAGAGCCGCCTTGAGGAGGATGATTGCACTTGCTGTTTTTGGAGGCCGCGGACTCTCGCAGGCTCAATGGATTTCGATAGGACTTGGAAATATTGTAGAAACAAGAGAGCTGGACGGCCTGATAAATCTCAAAACTATAAGTATTGTCTCCGGCCCCTTTGAAATGAGCAGACATCTAGAGCCCACTGAGACATTCGACTCAACCAATATCTCCCATCTTTGGCCATCTGATTACAATTGAACCTTAAATTTTTCCCGTACCATCATGTTTGCCAACACTCTCGGTCTTGCGGCGGTCGCCACCGCCATCCTAGCCGTCCCAGTTACTGCCTCCTCCTGGACCGGCTGCACCGCAGTCTCCTTTGAAACTCTCTTCGCCGTGAAGAACGCAGACAGCACCTTCATCGGTCCTCAGGGCGTGTACGCTACGACCACCGACAATCAGTGCGTCTTTGTCGACGCTTCGGCCGGCAGCGACTTCGCGACCGATCACCCCAAGGAACACGCCTGGTTCGTAAGCGTCGCCAATGAGGCTGACGCTACCGGTATCGACTTTGTGACTCCCAACAATGTTCGCAGCCTCGATAATCGCCAAGCCGACTGCAATGAGATCTGCAACTCGAGCCTGGGTTCCTCCAAGACCTGCAACTGCGGCAGCTGCAAGTACTCCACGACCACGTGCAGCATTGGCTGGTGCGTAGCGTACTACCGATGCCAGTAAGGCAGAACAAGCTAGTCTGAAATGAGGACGATGCGAGTTCAACATCGCAGAGCTTTATGAAACTTCGATGGTTACTGGCAACCCAACGCGGATCCTGGTCGAGAAGAAGATGACAAGGAGATGAGGTGATCGCTTCAACGTGGACGATGAGGTTAAAAATCTGGCTTACAGTAAGACAATGGCACGGCTGGGCTGGCGACAGCAGAGAGACTGTATGTGTCAGTGTCTAAGCAGAAATCAAATCCATCCATGACTCCACTTTGATTCCGGGCTTCCAGTCTGGTTATTTCGATGCACCAGTGTTGCTCCAAATGTCCTCCAGGTCTAGTTACAGTCCCGTTCAAATGACGTGGTCAGGAACGGATACCTCTATCATCTATCTTGAGTGTCAGGTAATCTTTTTTGGTGCCAAAGGCTTCCATAATGGAACTACGACATGTGGATGGGTTACAGTTGCAACAGTGAGTACTCGATTTAACAGTCTAAGAAAACGTAGCTCTTAGATACTTGTTTCGGGGCAGGTGTCCACTATGTTCATTTCTACCATGCTGGCATGTCCAAGGATTATATTTAATATTGCAAAGTTAACTCAGCTTTCGACGTAATTGTTCGCTGTTCGTTTGGCCGTGGAGTGATACTCTGTTAAGCCGATCTAGCACTGACTCTGAACATGACTAGCACTGGAAAAAGAAAAAGCATTTGTGAGTGAGTTTGAAGGCTATTTACTTCAATGCGCAAGCAGTCTTGTACCGGACGTCGAGCTGAGATTTCTCAATCGAGCGTGTGCTGAGCCCGCCATTGAAAATTATTGCTCCAGATACTGAATCCCCTCGAGCCATCGCATAAAGAGATATGAAGGCTCCGATCGCATGAGTGTATGCGCCAACAGTGCCACGATGCCTCGACGGATAGCGCCTGCGTTAACCAATACCACACTTGGCTCAAGCATTCCACCTAGTACCCAGCAGCTTGGCTACCGATGATCGCCTTCTTACAGTCAATTTTTTAATGCCTTCTCGCCGTACTATCTTCTCAAGAACAGTAGAGACCTTAGGACCCGAAGCCGAGGATATAACGGAAGAACTAAGACGGCCTACCAAGATAAACGGGTCTCAATAAGGTTATGCTCCTCTTTTACTAGCAGCATCTGGGGTAAGAGAAAAAGTGGCGCTCGCTTTTCCGCGAGGTTGGTGTTGGATTAGATGGCAAGATGCCCCTGCGCTTTTCCTATCAGCTAGAACGAAACGCTGAGGGAGAGACCGTCTCTCATCAAGGTTGCTAAGATTGTCGCCGCTTAGGTCCACTATGACACGTGGTAACGAACGTCGGCCTTTAGGAGCCTGGCTTAATAGCGAAGGCGGAGGGGACGCTTTTCCACGGAACCGTCGGCTCGAATGCCAACACGAAGAAGAGGATCCAAGGCATAATTATAAATCGAGCTTTTGGGGAGCAATGCCAGGTCGCGACCTTTACCTCCACCTGCCGTCATTGAAGGGGCTGCTTTTCCGTGCGGTCGCCTTGGGTGAGCCTCGTCACTCCCCTTCCCCCAGGGACACGGAAAAGCAACCACCTGCCCTTCGCAGATGAAGATCCCAAGGGGTTCTTGGACAGGCGGTTTTCCGTTACCTCAGCCCCTTGTAAGCCCGCCTCAAGGGAATTACCTTGTATGTACTAGCGCAGGGTCTGAATCGAACAACACTTCCCCAAACCCCGCACGAGCGGAAAAGCTGGGCGCCCCATCTCCCCCATGGGGGAGTAATCCACCATGATGTGGTTCTTATCGAGACCTCGAGCGGAGCCAGCGGAGAGACACGAAGTTCTAGCCTTTCTAAGTATATATGAAGGTTCTGCACAGACAAACATAGGTTCAGGAGCGTGGTATGAGCGCAAGGTTGATTCTCAACTTCTTCAGCTTTTCATCAGGCCGGTCTTGACGGCGTTATACGACGGCAATTTGCGATTCGACGACCTGACGACGTCGAAATCAAGCCAACACCACCATGGCCGAGCTAAGAAAGTCTGAAGAGACAAAGGCAGATGTCAGCCAGATGGAGCGTGTCCTGACGGGAGGCTCCAATGGGGACCCTGACAAGCCTGCCGCCAAGAGCGGCAAGGTCGACGAGTTTGGAGCGCACACCAAGACCGACCCGAAAGAAATTGCGCTCGTGAAGAAGATCGACTGGTACATTCTAGTATGTATCTATTCACCGCTATGATCTCTGCTTTGGAAAGCCACTGACACGATGACAGCCCATTCTCTGGGTCATGTACTTCCTCAACTTCCTCGACCGAAATGCCATGATTAACGGCAAACTCAACTCGCTCTCGAAGGACCTCAAACTCAAGGGAACCGAGTACAACACCTGCGTTTCCATTCTATTCGTCGGGTAAGCCGTTGATCGTGTCGGCATCTCAGCCGCACTAAACTGATTTCTGGTAGATACCTGTGTGGCCAGATCCCCTCGAACATGATCCTCAACCGGGTGCGGCCGTCCTGGTACATGGCGGGTATGTATGCCAAGCCTCCAATGAGACACGCGTAGTTCTAATCGTGGTAACACTCACAGGCTTCATGTTGGCCTGGTCGATCATCAGTCTCCTTACATACCTTGCTCACGACTACAAGACGATGTTGGTGTGTCGTTTCTTACTTGGCATCACTGAGGCTCCCGTAAGTCCACATATCATTTTGCAAGTATGTACAAGGATCACACGGTAACCTTTCCAGTTTTATCCTGGAGCGCTCTACATGCTCAGTATGTTTTATACTCGTAAGGAGATCGCGACCCGTATGGCTATCTTTTACACTGGCAATATGCTTGCCAGTGCCTTCTCCGGCTTGATCGCCGCTGGAATCTTCGCCGGTTTGGACGGCAAGCATGGACTTGCAGGCTGGCAATGGTATGATATATTCTGCTCTCCGACCCTCAAAGCCTTCGTTGCTGATTGTTGCCAGGCTCTTCATCATTCAGGGAGCTGTCTCTATCGGTGTTGCCTTCGGAGCATTTTACTTCCTCCCCAACGCTCCTCTTCAAACCCGCTGGCTTACCCCTGAGCAACGGCAAATGTCCCACCAGCGCATTTTCGATGACACCACGGATCGCCGTGAGGGTAAGACCAGTGTTTGGAAGGGACTTCGCGAGGCATGCACAGACTGGAGAACCTGGGTCTTCTGCCTCATGGACAACTTGCATCTTTCAGCCAATGGCTTCAAGAATTTCCTGCCGAGTGTGGTCAAGACTCTGAACTACAATACCACCATTACCTTGGTGTTGACCTGCCCTCCATACATCTTAGCGGGAATCATGAGCATTGTCGTCTCGCACTCATCTGGACGTTTCAACGAACGTACTTGGCACACAACCGTCAGCAAGCTTATTGCTTGTGCCGGCTTTGCCATGGCTGTGGCAACACTCAACACCACAGTTAGATACGTCGGTAAGTTACCTTCTGCGGTTGATGTCCTGTAGATCACACTATCTTGAAGGCAAAGTGCTAATTCGACATAGGCATCATGATATTTGTAGGGGCCACCTACGGTGTAAACAACATCATTGTTCGTTCTATGCATTCTCACAATCACTGATCTTTTAACTAACATCGCATTAGTTGGGCTGGACCTCTTCTACATTGGGACAGACCGATGAGAAGAAGGCCGTTGCAATTGCGATGGCTAACACTTTCGGTAACCTCGCCAGCGTTTACACGCCGTACCTATGGCCCGACTCTGATGAGCCACGGTATTTGAAGGCCATGCTTGCCAGTATTGGTTTCTCTATTGGCGTGGTTATCTGCGCTTGGGTCATGAGATTTGCGTTGCAGAGACAGAATCGAAAGATTTTGGCAACAAACCCGGATGCTCTGAACCTATATGTGTATTAGAGTGTTATAATCAAGGTTTCCTTTGAGAAAGGAATTGGTTATAGGTTCAAACTGCAACAGGAATAGGGGCCAATGTGGATGGGGTTCGGAGGACGATCGGAACGATAGAAGGAACTAAAGATTAGAGATAGAATCTCATTCTTGAATAATGACTCATGAATGATAGGCTAGATTACTTCTGTTCATCCAATACCATTTGAAACGCCTCCACAAATGAGTCCTCCCAGTCCTGTTCCGTTTTCTTGGGCTTCCAGCCTAACTCGGTTGCGAGGATTGGCTTCGTGGCAGAACTGCGAATGATCAATCATCAAACCGGGATTTGTTCATCATGTGGAGGTGGACTCACTTTGCTGCGTAGTTCATCTCGGCAACTTGTGGAGTTGCCTTCAGCCAATTTGATGCAGCCTCCTCCAATGTTACGGACCTGGGTTCAGCTGACTTCAATGCACCAAGAGCCACGCCGGCTCTGCCTACGTATCCCGCAAGATCTCGCCAGTTGTGACTACCAGTGTTCGAGAAGTAGATACCTCTCCGTCCGTAGGGGATTTCCTCTCCAGAAAAAACCTTGTTGAGCACAAGCTCATATAGAAGGGCGAGATCCGTTACGTGAACATGACCAAGGCGGGCCGTGCCATCGCCCACGTATTCTGGGACCCCGGCTTTGACAGCGCCGCGGATAATGCTGGGAATTTGCATAGAGCCCTGGTTAAAGAGTCCCGTCCCGCGACCGTATATGGTGGGAGGCATCATTATGTAGGTCTTGACACCAGTGCGCTCTCCCGTCTTGACGACAGCAACATCTGTTGTGCGCTGAGCGTAATTCTCCTCTGCTTCCTTTTCCTCTTCGAATTCGAACACTTTCTCCTTGTCAGACCACTCATGAACCTCTCTTGCCTCCTTGGTAATGGTTCTCTCTGCAAGATTGGAAGTCCCAGATGTCTATTTCTTTGGTTAGGCTGAGCAATTCAAGCAGGCGATAGACTTTTCGATACCTACGTGAATGAAGTGAACGTCTTTTCCGGTCTGCTTTTTGCGCTGCGCTAGCCCCTCGATGAGAGCGACCGCTGATCCGGTGTGGAAACCAGAAGGGGTATGGATAACATAGTCGTACTCGCTTGCGGTTTTTTTCAAGAACTCAGAGTCATCTAAGCCCTCAAAAACAATAGCTTCGATTCCCCGTTGCTTCAGTAGGCTGGCTTGCTCCGGCTTCCGAACCAACGCAGTGATGGACAAATTTTTGATTTCCGGGTAAGAAGTATGGAGTATCTGGGACAGAACGGTACCACCCCTAAGTCATCTATCAGCAATATGCACATCAAAACTTCATTGAATGGTGAACATACACAAAGCCTGTGGCACCTGTGTAAAGAACCCTCCTAGCCATAGTTGAGGTTAACAAGAGCTGCGCGGTTTGTAGCTGGTACTAGTGCCGACAGGCTTCTCGTTTAATTACTGAAAATGAAACTATCCTGGCGTCTTGGACGGTTTTAGAAGAAACAGTAAGCGATGGAGACATTCAAATTATAATTAGGTTGTATGGTGTGCAAGGGATTAAACTGTGGCAGACAAGGTTATGAATGACGCCGGGATCTGTATTCCGCCAGACGGGCCGTGGAGGCTTACATAGCCCGTTCCGTGGCTTTCAGCTTAAGTAAGATCAGAGCCTGAATCAATTACGCCATGGCGTTGACAACAAACTCAATTGATGATCCAGAGTCTTTGACGTCATAGTGCAGCTCTGAGAGACCATGTGCGCATATCCTCAGCGTACCGTTCGCCTTTGGGTCGTTGAAAAGTAGCCTTTGTTTCCAGGTTGCAATTATCCTGCTTAATGCAACATGCTTTATGAGGAACATCCATATTTTCATGACAAGTGCCCTACGTGCGAACGGTTTCCCGTATGATGCCTTGACTTGTTGTTGCGTACACGAGACTGAAAGATACAACAAACAGGATTCGGTGTTTCGACTATCCATACTCTTCTTTCAGATTGATGAACTCTTTGGTTCTTGATCAGCTTCTATTTGCAAGCATCTTCATTCTTCGGCAAAGCAGCAACATCAACAATACTGACCCAGATATTCTCCTTGTTCTCGCTGTACGCTATGAGCAATTTGTCACCAACTTGCACTGCAGTGGGGTAACTAAAGCCAAAAGCCCGATTCTTGATGCCATCACGGGTGTCTGGGACAATTTCTCTGGTTGCGTTGGTACGCAAAACACCAATGGCCGTGTATGTCTGATCCTTCCCTCGCGACACTGCCAATGTGAGAGGCTGCCGTTGAGGATCTGCAGCGTTGTACCGCGGGTTCGACAACAAGATGCGATCTCCAGTGTTGTCCAGCTGGCCCAGGAATTGCTTCGTCTTGGCATCGGGGATATTGGTCTGGTAAATCTTATTTCCAAGTCGCTGCTTCACTTTAGGATACCAGTTCTCTCCATTGGGATCCTTGTTGTACTCGACCCAGACGGAATGGGTATTCTCCCTCTCGGGCGAGATATCGCGCCAGTGCCGCTGCCAGTATCCTCCAGTAGGTGAGTTGCTGTCCTTGTGCCAGACAGCGAAGGTTTGTTCTTCCATCTGGTGAGTCCCGTCTGCAGCAAACAGTCCGTTGTTATACAGCCACGGTGACCAAGCCGGTGCTTCATCTGGGGTTTTCAAGATGGCGTTGATTTCGCAGGCTCTAGCGCAATTCTTCATGCCATATTCGGTACCGTAAACTGTCTCGGCATACAACTCAGACTCGGTGAACTCGTTCTTTTCCAGCCAGCAAGGGTCTTCGAGTGGTTCCCCTTCCAGAGAGATCTTGCGTGCAATCCTCCCCGCAGTAGCCCATCTTCCAGGACACCACCTGCTGCCAGATTGCCCAATCGCGTAGAGATCGCCGTCAGATAGATGCACGAAGGAGAGCGCCTGCCATGCACGCTGAGCAATGCCCTTATCGCACCAGTATTTCCAGTTGTGCAACTCAGTCTGGTTGGGTAAAAGAGCGGCTGGCATCAGACTCTTTCCGGGACTCCAAGTCAAGCCACTGTCGCTGGATGCTGAGATCCATACATCCTGACCCATACTATCCTCGTCAACAGGGGCAGAAGAGTAAATGAGAAACACATTGGAGCCGACGGCGAAGAGCTCCGGATGATGAGCATAGGTACGGTTTTCGGCCACTCCGTTGTAGATCTGGATCTCCTTCTCTACAGGGATCTGGTCCCAGCCTGCGTAAATCTTATCGCTGTAGTCGATAGGTGGCCATACCCGCCAGAGGTTTCCGGGCGGCGGAGGCGATGCCAATGCCGTTGGAAGCCATTGAGATGCACTTAACAAGCCCATGGAAGCGAGGCTTCTCAACGAGGTAGATGAGTGCATGTTGATGAGAAACTCAATAGGTTTTACTTCGTGTAACTAGGCGAGGTCCTGAATGCGCGTCGCTCATCCACCGTCAACAAAAAGACACATCAGACACGCATCGGAAATGTCATCTTACCGGCAAATACTACGATTAAGTAGTCAAAATGTAACCCCAAAGGTCGGGTCAATTACAGGCAGAGAGGCGGAGGCCAAGCGAGAAACCACCGTGGATTGACGGTTGATTGGGGGAATTTCCAATGGTACTCCTCCGTTGCATGTGTTAATTGAGGAGTGAGGGGTTTGCAGCTGCCTCCACATTCTGCTCGCGATCAACATCGGAAATGCTTCACGAATTCGATTCGCAAAGACAATCGACTGCACACAGATTCGAATCTTAGCCTTGAAGATTGCTAGGTGAAAGCCATTCAGGAGCTCTAATACGAAAAACTAGCCATATACCCAGATCTACAATCTCGGCGGGCCAATGCGCTTACAAACTTCCTTGAGGCTAATTTAATTGAGAATGTTTTCATCCAATGCTAAAAGTGAGGTATCTCGTTACGTTGTTTGATCTTGTCAGCCCAAAGTTCCATACTCGATCTCGGATAACCACAGGTGGGTTTGACTTATTAGAATATTAACTGCTGAAATTAAATAGAACTGTTTCTCCCCCACTTTAGACAATAGCAACCAGTTTTAAGAACCAGTTTGCACGTAGGCTATAACCATATTGCCAGCCAATTAGGTCCAAGACAACTAAATATCATCACCTCACGCGGGGCCAATTCCATCAAAGAACACCTCGTCTAAAAGGGTGTAGAGAACCTGCTGGCCCTCCCACTGCTCCTCGGCAGCGCCCAGAATGCGGTCAGGAGGCAAGACGAAGCCATAGTCACCAGTGTCTGGAAGCTCGATGGTGTAAGAGAAGTCAGCCCCACCAATAGCATAGACATGGTCAGGAGCAGCGCCCGTGGTGGTGTAGAGTGTTGCACCACTGGGTCCAAAGGTGAAGGTTGTGCGTCTCTCGGAGCTGTCGCGGATGACTTCGCTGAGTACAGAGGCAGTCTTAGTCCACTTTCCGAGCTCAGGGGCGTACCAAGTCTCTTTGGAGCCGAAGGGCGAGAGGATGTACTGGCCATAGCTGTGCCAATCGATGTACAGCTTGATGCCACTGGTGTCACGGAGCTTGCGGACATAGGCGTCAAGGCCCTGGTTCTCGATGGTGTCGGAAGGCTTCTGGCCACGGTAGGCTTGCGCGCACGAGTTGGTTGACGCGCCGAGGGGGTTGGCATCCCAGCCGTACTCCCAATTTCTGTTGATGTCGGTGCCGTAGCAAGTCTGGTTCAGAGGAGGTGGGGTGCGAGTTTTGCGCCAGAGACGGTCAACTTCCTGGGAGTAGACGAAGCCTTGGTATGGTAAGCTTGAATGGCTCAACAATATCTTAGTAGATAGTCACGTACCATCAGGGTTGACAATGGGGAAAATATGGAAGTCATATTGGTTCAAGATAGAGTCTGTGGCGTTGGTCGCGTTCTTGTGTGCGTTGATCAACTGAAGAGTGATGTACTCCACGACCTGCAACCACATTAACTTGTGAAAACTTTTCGAACGGGTTTCCTAAGACTCACAGGAGCCGAGATCCATTCTCTTGCATGTACGGTACCGCTGTGATGTGTCAGACCCATTCAGACACGACTACACAATCACCAAACTTACTGGTAAAGCACCGCAGGCTTTCCAGGACCCTCGTCACCGAACAGGTGGATTCCGTGAATGGATCGGTTCTCGAACGAACGGCCGGAGTAGACCAGTTCAGAGTTCTCAGGGAACGCTTTATGAAGATCGGTGAAGTAGCGAACATGGTCCGCGTACGGGTGGTAAGAGTCGTACCACGAGAGGTCGTTGATGTCGCGCTTGTATGTGCTGCGGGCCTGAGACTCGGCGCTGATCGACTCACCGAGATCCTTGTGCAAGACGCGGTAATCGAGTCCAAGCGACTCAATGCTCTCGACCTGGTTGGGAGAGATGACGATGTCGATGTGCGTCTCGACGTCGTGGTTCCATTGCTCGTGGGGAATCGTAGCTAGCTTCTCCTGCACGGTGGCCAATTGGCTCAGTGTCTTCACGCGGAGAACCTGGTATCCCTCGTAAGACACTGGATTTCTCTTGTGGAAGTTGAATCCAGCGGCAAGAGTTGCCAACACTGAAGTCACAATGGCGGTCTTCATCTCGGCTACTTGCGAACGATAATCGAATGGTCTACAGTAAGCGCCCCAGTTCCGTAGACCTAGCTACCTGTTGCTGGTTATATAGCTACGCCTTACGCATCTTCGTCTCCAATATCTCAGGACGGTGGTCGGTAAGCGCCAAGCCTTGTAAGAGTGGCACGACGATTGCGTGCTGGTTAGCCTACCGTTAGGACGGAGCACAACGCGAATATTTTACAAAAGACCCTTCAGACGAGTCCGCTAGAAGAAAGTGGTCATTTTTTTCTCTCCTATTGCCTGTTGTGTATGACGTAAGGAGACCTCTCACCTTCCAATTTGACCCTAGCAAATGCATGGCATTTCTTGACCTCCTCAGAAAACCTCGTTTTTCGCGATCTTTATTGACGATGACGTTTTGAACCTTAGACAAAAAGCCTCCCTGCCACCTGCGATATTAACATACGCTACCACGTGTTGTTAAACGGTGATTTTCATGTTACAATCGTTTTGTTGCACGCATGTCAACTGCCAAGATTAAGGTGACTTTTAAATGGCTGGGAACCGGGTTCCCCTCACGCTTTACTCGGTTGTTTGGGACATTCCGAGGCAATTAGTGCGGAGAGCGGCAACGCGTTTCTGCCTTGGTGGAACCGGGCATAAACTTAATTGCTTTTGAATAGCGGCATGGGCAGCAAACCATGGCGCGTCCTGGGAAAGACAAATCCGGGTGCCTGGGACTTGAAGATGCAACGCGGTGACATTTGGCGATGGTTGCGGTAATGCAAGGGGCTCCCCTTGGCGCAACTTTTCGGCTTTTCGTAACTTCTGGCGATGACGGATGCCCGCATCAACGTGACTGTATGCTTGATTTGCCAATACTATTGTCTTGAGTAGGACCTGCTAGATGAACATTGCATTTCTGCGCTAGGCCAATTGTCAACAGATTATACGGTACGGCTCATACTCTGATGTTGAGGGGACGATCTATGAGTACTTTAAGCTCTTGAACCACGCCGATAGTGCTCAAGCAGGCTCTCTCATGTAGCCCATGCAGTATTTCTCTCTGTGTCGGTGGGTTCATGCTAGATGTTGTCACAGCGAAACTGAAAGCTGAGGTCAATGATTTGGTGTTGACAGCTAATAGTGAGATCAATCAGGCCTTGGGTTACGGTTATGATCAAATAATATTGAATTCACAGTACTTCAGCAACAATCTAATTCTCGTGTGATCCACTAGGTAGGGTTGCTCTGACTCAGATGTGTCGTCTCTGCTTAGAGTCTTCCAGAGTAAACTGTTCAATGCCAAAACGCCACACCTTTCTTCTATCTCACGGACGAAGGCTGATGTTGGCAACTGGCCAGTATTGTTGAATACTGGTTTGTATATTTCTGTTCCACCTTTGAGTCTTGTCGCAAACACCCCCGTTGTTACCGATCAATGCGTCTCCTGAGATTGACTGGATTGCTATGATTACCCAAAAACGCCTGCTGCCTGGGTAAATGCTGTATATTCATTGAGGTCAGAGACTGTGAAACTGTATTTTGTGGCACACATCGAATGGATTGTTGGTCTTGAGATTTCACTTCGGCCGGCTCGGTCCGTAATGCATCGAGTAGAAATATGCTAAATACCTCAGCCCCACCACCAGACGATATGAGATTGTCGGTGGCTCTCATCAAGTAGGGGTGGACTTGCTTGCAGCGAAGATCGATTTAGTGCTGAACGGCAGAGCTGTCCACCTAGCATTTCAAGATTGGATTCCAGCGGTTTTTGGTCGTGCCGATAGAAGACAGGCCAAATTCAGCGACTTTTAGGAGGAGAACGCATAGTCGAATGCTGCTACACACCGCTGAAGGAATGATAGAATCTCCATCCGTTAATGCCGGTTATATAACTCAGTGGCCATTGGCAGTATCCCTGCCTTGAGGGAATTATGAGTCGGGACCTCTGCTATTTCTCTGATGCTGCCAGCGGCATTTGAAGACGCTGTCGATATTTCCATGGTCAAGTATCATATGAAGCGCATTTGAACGACTTCAATAGCAGGAAATGATATGAGGTTCAAATTTTAAAGTTACGAACAAAATTGAGTAACGTATCCGTGAAGCTGATGCGCTTAACATTGGTGCCCGATGGTGTCAGTTTGTAATGTTGGCCAACGCCGTGGGTCTCGGAAAAAGCAAAAAGGCCCCCACCAGGGAAACTAATGCAATGCAGCCAACAACAATACGAAAGGATCACAGAAGCATGGCATTTGGGCGGTCGATAACCTCCAGACTTCTGTGAAAGGAATTAGCTGCATCAAGCTAGAAGACAACAACTGCTAGTTGAATGCCAGGACCAATTGCTGGTCAGCAACAATACGGCTAGGCGCCTTTCTTGCCGATTGGTCTCGTCTCGGCCCGCGATGTGAGGAGACGGACTAGCAAACACCCAATGAAGCCCGCCCTCACTCACACCAAACCAACCGTCTCAACAATATTCTCGGTATGGACATGCAGATTGTCCGAAGTCATTAGCTGCATAGGCAGCTCCCGTCGGCCCCTGTTCGTGGGACTATTCGATTATCCCCACCAGCTCGTTACCCGACAACAACTCTCAAGGCTGGTGATGAGTGACGAATTTCATTTGAACTTATGGAAATACTGTCTTTGATGCGGTTCTTGACCTAAACGATTACAGATGTCGCTTAGCAAACCCACTGTCATTGACAGCTCTTGAAGGATTCTGATGCATATGGCTGGCGATAGATTGGCCAATTTGGACGCATACTGCATTAGCCCGCGCATTGAGCGGAGTGAGTGGCCAGTGCCAACACGGCCTACTCAACGCAACGCACAATCTTTGACACGGGCATTCTCTTACACCGACGAGACCCTGCCTCGCTTTTGTGGCCAAATCGATAGAGAGGCGCCCAATAACCTCCGATACTCCCCCGCCTTTGACGGCGCCTCAACTGTCGGCCGCAGAGTGAGACATTCCCCTTTCCCTTGCCAACGGGCCGCATGAAAAAACTGGCCAGTATCTCCTCTGGGCGTTACTGGTCAACGCCAAGCGAGGAAATGGACTTCTGATGCTTGGGCTTTCGGAGACGTCGGCTGTACGCGCGAGGTTTCACTGCATCGTTTTTGCGAAGTTACCCTCTTTAAAGGATTGATGTCTCGGTCAGCCAACACATCTGCATTTCTCTGCATCCCCATGTTCTTGTCTTCTTCCACCGACCGGGACATCAGCAGCAGTCACAGAAGATAGCCACACCCACGGTTTCCGAGCAGAAAGTGCCTCCCCCAATGGCGTCAACATCTTTGTCCAGTCCGCCTCGAGCACACTCGGAGGTCGAAGCGCCAGTGACTGAGGATCAAACACCGACAATTGAGGCTGATCCTGAGCTTGCCGTTGCGAACGATGACGATGATGGCGACTCCGCCATTGATTCTGCCAGCATCGCCTCGTCCACAACGTCGCTGTCCGAGAGCGTCTTTGACTATCGCAGGCTGCACGGCCGGACGTACCAAGCGACTAAGACGACGGAGTACTGGGCTCCAAACGACGATCAGCAGAATGAAGGGCTTGACATCATTCACAACGCCCTTCTCATGATATTCGACGACAAACTGTTCCTGGCCCCGATTGAGGATAACCCACAGCGCGTCCTCGACGTCGGCACAGGCACCGGTATCTGGGCGATTGACTTCGCCGACCAATACCCCAACGCAGAGGTTATCGGCACTGATATCAGCCCTATCCAACCGGGGTGGGTGCCGGCTAACCTCCGCTTCGTCATCGACGACTGCCTTCTGGAGTGGATGTGGCCTGAGAACCATTTCGACTTCGTCCACCTACGACAATTGTACGGAAGTATTCCGAACTGGGTAGAGCTGTACAAGAAGGCGTATTACCACATCAAGCCGGGCGGTTGGGTCCAGAATCTCGAAGTTAACGCAGGGGTAGACTCCGACCATGTCGACTACCCCCCGGATCACACCTTTCAAGAGTGGAATCGGGTCTTCGACCAAGGCGGAAGGAAGACAGGGCGGTCTTTTACCGTCGCCCAAGGCCATACCATGAGGGACAATATGAAAGAGGCTGGGTTCGTGGACGTTGTAGAGAAGAAGTTCAAGCTGCCCATCCACGGCTGGCCCAAAGATCCGAGGCTGCAACAAGCCGGTTTGCTGATTCAGCTGGCGCTTGAGGAGAGCATCGAAGGGTTTGGGACTTTCTTGTTGACACAAGTCCTTGGGTGGTCGCAGCCAGAAGTGATGGTTCTCACAGCACAAATGCGGAAGGAAATCAGGAAGAAGGCGAACTATGGATATTGTGAAACGTAAGTCTATCGATGTCGGCGATATCAGTTACTAGTTTGACTAACCAGGGACCTCAAGCACGGTTGTCTACGGAAGAAAACCATGATGGAGGACCTGAAGCTTAGGAAGACTACCCCTAGCGAATCATGCCAACCACTAGAGCCACAGTTGAAATCTATCATCACCAGCATAGAACAAGAAGTAGCGGGATAGACGCGAATTTGTGACATATGGGAAAAATATGGTCGACGAGGAGGACAATTAGACCTGGACAACTCGAGCTATATGTCTGAATAATGGTGGCCTTATGTAATGTGAGAGAACATTTACCTTTGGTAGCATCATCAAAAGATGTCCGGGAGTAGGCTTATCTCATGAGGTCTGCCATCATATGCGTGAAAATGGAGCCATGATATTCTTTCATCTGTGTCTCTAACTCATTTTCATTCTCTCTAACTGCTTTGGTTGTCCTAGCAAGTCGCATGGCCTCCAGTCTCCACCCTCCAGCCTCCGGCGTTTTCTCGACGGTCGATCCGCCCCGACTCGAGCCACCCCAGCAGTAATGGTGACCCGAAACAATGCTCATCACTTCGGCGATGCGACTCTTAGCTGACTATATGTATCTTGCCAGCTTCATCATTTGAGCTATTTGAACACATCTCTTGTGATGATTACCATTTAATACATTGCTTTATTGTCATAACGGGGGCCGCCCGGGCCGAGGAGTCCCGAGTGCGTCCCGTGCGGCAGACCCCTTTCCACGGGTATACATACCCATCACATCTATTTCCCATCGCATCTAGACTTCCCATAGTCAACCACACGTTCCATGTTCCGCTTCCATACAGCCGTGATCATTACGTTCATAGAATCCATATTTTCTTACCACAAATCATCCTCAAGCGCACCTCTGCTCTTCATTTGATGACCGGAACAAGCCAGATCACCATGGGGGCAATCGAGGAATGGAGGTACCGGCCATGAGTTCAGATATCCATCATGTCATCCCATGTAGTTGCAGCAACATCACTTAAGTGGAAAGCTGACATGGGATTCCTATGGACACGTCGGTCATAGTTGATGGGGCATCCAGAGTGAAGGTAAAGATGGATGATGATGCTTTCCGCAAGGTCAACAGCGAAAGGATCGATAATCTGAGAGGGACGGGGACATAAGGGATTTCCAAATGACGGAGGAAAACAATTAGTTCTCTATGCAAGCCTCGCAGAACCGAACACCATCATACCCCGACAATGCCAAAGGGTTAACACATATGACATTCGGCGATGGATTTGAAGATAAAAGAGCCACCAAGATTGATGACTGGTACGAGTATCCTCAACAAGGATAGGAGCTTACTGTGCGTAGAGGAGACGTAACGATGCTGAGGTCTGGGGTGTTAATATGGTCAGTAATATTGTCCTCTTCTTCCTGGTTGTGTACCGTCAGTATAATGAAATAATCATCTGTCCCTTTGCTTTGGGCCTTCTTCTGAACCCAGCCCTTCCAGAAATCCACGACAATTAAGGCCCGTGTTGTAAGGTTCTTCAGTGACACACTCCGGAGGTTCATGTAATGGATATCTAACGGTCATGCGAAAGAAGACGTGGTTTGTTTCTGCTAAGTTTTGGTATTGAAGTATAAATCTTCCCTTGCAGCTTCTGTCTGCCGCCATGCCTTCAATTGTAGCGATCTCAATAGTGCCCTTCTCGAGTTCTACATCAACGGCGTCACTATCGCAGACAGCGCATTCACGCTTTTCTTCCAAACAAAGAGATATTATGTAATTCTGGCATCTTGGATTATATGTACACAGTCCAATCTTTGCGTGCCCTGCATCGCGCTGCCAATGACAAGACCCAGCTTTCGCCCTTACTATATGCCTTGTCGCGCCAACCTCTAACAGCATACAGTTAGCTCCATGTTTGGCAGTGCCAAACTGAACACAGAGTGAATACTTGCAGGCAAGCCGCCATTTAATCAGCGTCACAGTTGAAGGTAACTCCCTCCTTCTTTTCACCAGTTTCGCAAGCCTTGTCCGCGGACTTGCAGTGCGGGCTGTCAGGCTTCACGTCCTTGGCGCAGCAAAAGTTGCACTCCGTGCCCTGCACGACGGCGCCGCAGTTCTTGGGCTGCTCGCAGTGGCGACGGACGAGGGGGTGAGCCTCGAGAGCGTTGGAGGACGGCATCGCGGCCGCAAGGGGGAGGAGGACAAGGAGAAACCGGAGGGCGACCATTTTGACAGATTGTTTGACAGATCGTGGGCTTCTAGGCTGATAGCGGGAGTTAAAGGAACCTTCTGAGATGTATTGGAGTGGAATTTGATTTCCGATGCCAAGAGCAGGAGCTTTATGTACAGCCAGTCTCCCATCCCGATCCTCCGCGCCAACTCCCTCAAAACAGATGTGATGACTTCACGGTTTCACAGCTGGAAGGTTAAGCTTTCAGACTTCACTTTCAGAACGAACAAAGTTTCTCCTGGAGATGGTGTACTGGTGCTGCTAACCAAACGTGCCAAATCAAACACGTGGTCATGCTGTGGTGGACAGGTTTGGGCTGCTACGAGATTGTCGTAAAAAGACAAGAGTGAGATAGGTATTGGGTCTGCATTACCTACACAGCATCCTGTCGCAGGCGAGCTGATGTTAGAAACATGCTCAAGACGCAACGCCCACGGCGAATTTAGAGTTGGGCCCCTGTCGGCGTTGTGGGCAACGATCTCAAGTATCAGAAGAGCACGAGCTTATACTTTTTTGAATTAAGAATTTACTCTTTTCTCCTTTGCGCGAAAACGAGGGGATTTGAGGCTGTTTTGTGTTTTCCTCTCGTCTGAAAACGTTTGGAGCACACATTTGACACCCCCTTAGTCAGGGCAATTCGTCCGAAAGGATGACGCGCGCCTCGTAGAGACACCCGAGAGCCCTTATAAACTCTGCACGGCTCACCCGTCGTATCTGTCCGGGGATGATCCTCTTAATACCCTAGATGGATCCGCGAACTGTATCCTTGGCCCCAGGTGTGTTTACCTGTTCGTCAGGGTTTCACCTCGTCTTCTCAGCAGCCGCTAAGCAGAAATCGGTTACGCTTGCTTCAACAAACTTCCTTGGTTTCGGGTGCTGTGAGAGTCCGTCCAAAGTCCTGTTCAATTGGCTGAGCCGTTTTTGTGTATCTGATATTTGTTTTCATTGACTTGCCGCCATGGGTCTTGCCTGCTGTTGGTCCTTCGGAACAAACACGATCGTTTCGATCGGCGGGCGTTTAGTCTAATCCCTTGAACAGATTGGACTCGATCGTCGTTCATTCTAAGCAGTGAGTTCGCGTCTCGGGGCTCTAACCTTCGCCGCCAAACAACCCTCGAGGACAGTTAGTGAGCATAATGGGTTGATACCATGAAGAGGCAAAAATTATGAAGCAATTGCGCCGGGGCGCAGGGCCATTACACTCCCATCTCTACTCAGCGGTGTGTCTTACGGTTATGATACGCGGCAAATATGGAGATGCACTCATTGACAGGCTCTGACTTCTACAGGCAAGTCATCTTAACCCCTGAATCTGACTTTGTATGTGATGGATTTTCCACCTTAAGATGTATTTGCAATTGCCTCGGCGTGAGGGCTCCTCTCCATGTAATTAAACAAAAGAAAACAGTAAAAAGTAAGTCTAATACGTCTAAAGTTACACATGATGATACACATGATTTCACCCAACTATGCCTTTCCGTTGGCAGTAATAATCTCAAACTCCTTGTAGTGTGTTTTCGCAAGCTCCTTCTCTACCCAAGCCCCGATGGTTTCCATTGCATCGTGCGGGCTCTCCAAGTGCACCTGGAAGAATCCCTGCAGTTGTGAAGGTGTAAAAGTCTCTTCCGGTATCTTGCTAGAAAACTGCGCCGCAAGTCTCGTTATCTCCTCCATGGCCAGGTGCGACGTGCACCCTAGGTCGGGCGAGAACATGCGCACGAACATCTCCTCCGCGGATTTCCGGCTGATGTTGCCGAGGAGGACCTTCATGTCGACGCGGCCTGGGCGGATCAGAGCGCTGTCGAGCTGCTCGGGGCGGTTGGTCGTCATGATGACGATGCGGCCCTCCTGCGACCCGACGCCGTCTAGGACGTTCAACAGGCCGGATAGGGTGCAGTTGGGAACGTTGCTACCTTCCGGCGAGTGCGCCCTGCCGTTGCCGTTGCTGTTGCCGTTTCTTTCTTGGTTGTTCGAGCGTTCTACCCATACGGCGTCAATGTCCTCAAGCAGGACAACACACCGCGGTGGGATCTCCTGGAACATCTGCTCCAAGTCGGCGTCCGTTGCGACGCTGGGGATCTTGACTTCATAAAGGTCTAATCCAAATTCCCCAGCGATAGCCACGGACAAGGATGACTTACCCGTCCCCGGTGGTCCGTAGAAAAGGTAGCCCCTACGGTACGGCATGCTGCGGCTCTGATACCGCATTTGGGTCTTGGGGTCCAGGTAGTTCCGGATATCGGCCAGCAGCTCCTGCTTAACACCGTGGTCGAAGTGCACAGTGTCGAGGTGACGAAGGGGTTTGCGAGCTTTCGGCTTCCAGGACATGCCATAGCGATCGCGGGAGTAGATGATGACGAAATACTGAGTCTGCCTGTCGGCGTACTCGCGACAGGTCTCGATAAAGGCTTGCACGGGTTCCGCAGACCAGCCCAGGCAGCTAATGGTCAAGTCCTCGCCACCGATGCCATCGTAGCTAGGATCCGACAAGGCGGTACCAAAGTCTCCAACCGCGCGGGTGACGACAAGTACACTGCCGCCGAACCAAAGCCATCTCGTGTCCCAGTGAGGGCTATACTGGATCGTGTGGCGGGTCTTTTTCAGTGCGGCGGCGCGGTCCGAGTTGGCGCGTCCGACCTCGGTGCGTCCCGTGAAGGAGCGGTAGTGCCGAGGCCGCTTCGCGAGGACCCATTTCACGACGCTTCGGTTGACGGGATCACCGCCGGGGATGGTTACGGACGCGAGGAAGAAGCGTCTGATGCAGCCGTAGACCTCGCGACAGGCGTGTTGCAGGAACCGCCAGGCCGTGGGGATTGTACTGGCTATGGCGATGAGGGAGCCGATCTGGGTGATATCGAGCTCGGACCATCGGGTGAAGACGTCTCTC
The DNA here is from genome assembly GCA_001625285.1 of Colletotrichum incanum. Lineage (NCBI taxonomy): Eukaryota > Fungi > Ascomycota > Sordariomycetes > Glomerellales > Glomerellaceae > Colletotrichum > Colletotrichum incanum. The sequence continues at coordinate 52,057 of LFIW01002044.1, forward strand.
ATGACACCAGCACCATGAGACCACGGGTCAAAAAGGGCGTGGCTTGCGCCTGCGATGTGGAATTGGTAAGCCATCGTGGCGGTCCACTCATTTGCGTCCAACGTAACTCGATCGAAGATGGTTCAGTGACACGAGAGGCACCCCGAGCAGGGGTGCCGAGAGTCGGAGGATCCGGGGACACAAGGCCAGATGTGGGCGTGCCTTGAACCAGATGCGAAGCACAGGCAGGGCCTGGCGGGAAACAAATGAGCCGAAAAATAGAAGCAAATGTATCAATTAACGCATTGTAATAAAAACGAATGACAAGAAGCGGAAACAACAACGTGTACAGCACGGCTCGGAAGATCGTCAGCGATGAGGCCCAGCCCGCAATCGTGTCTGTCCTAGGGATGCAGAAAGGTTTTTCGGTCATTTCGGGCTGCGCCACAGGCGAAAGCCACAGCTGATAGCCGCAGCCACAGAATACCGGCTCTCATGTCGTAGACGGCTCAGGACTCAATTCCGGTTCAAAGTTGTTCCGAGAGTGAAAGTGGGGCACTGACGCTGGTAGAGGTGGTTTTCGTGGTTTTGTCTTTTTCCATCGTCCATTTTGATTTGTCAGACGGAAAAGGTACCCTGGAATGCAAAGTACCCTGGAACAAGAAAACGCAGTTCAAAAACCAAAATGACCAAAGCGACGGTTCACCCGGCTGCGCCCAGGAACCGGTCGCGCACCTCAGCACACACCACTTGCACGTCGCAAACGATTTCCGTCGACAATGATAATATGTCTATTGATATCTATACAGTGCATCGGCTTGGAGGCTTCTTCTCTTCAATTAATTGAGGTGTATCCTCCGCTGTGGAATTCATGGCGCTTAGAACACGCAACCTAGTCTGTCTAGTGTGCCGACAAGTCGAAACATCCCTTCATCTATGGTCCAGGGAGGCGATTTAACTCTTCACACAATTCACATCCACGCACCTTTTGAACTTCAAACCACTGCAAGAAGATTGGGATTCAGTCGCCACTTCGCAGCCACAAATATTGCAGCACCGACAGCGAGAGTAGCCCCAGTCCACATGGATAACGCAAGGTATCCCGAATGAGCGAGGATTTGTCCACTGATTGGAGGCCCAACAAGAGCTCTGTGCATCGTTTTCAGCGGGTGTCAGTGTGAAAGAGATAGCGATTTGGGAGGCCGGGCAACTTACGTCACCGCGATTGAGCCCATCGTGAAGCCGATGGCCAAGCCTTGGTTGGCTTGATGCGCAATCTTTCCCACGCATGCGCCTTGCAAGCTCATGACGGCCTGTGAACATTGTGTCAGTTATTGCTATTAAGAGGCGCAAAATCTCAATCTACTCACTCCCGAGCAGAACCCGTACGCTAAACTCCAAACAGTCAGGCCAGCTAGGGTGGAAGCTGCCGTCCAGCAGAAACCGACAATGCCAGCTGAGAAGATCGCCAGCGCGCAAAGGTTAAAGTGTCCGTATCGGTCTGCGAGGAAGCCAGGAATGACTCTTCCAAAAAAGGACGCGCCATTGAGTCCCGAAAGGAGGTAAAAAGCAGTCGATGACGATAGGCCATGAGAGATGCCAAACGCAGAGACGAAGAACAAGGGGGTGAACAGCCCAAAGTAGCCGACGGCAAGCCCGCCACACAACAGCATGAATGCCTTGTTCTTGAGAATGGAAAAATCGGCTTTCTTTCTGGGCTGGGTCTCGTCTGTCGAGGACCCGGCGCCTTTCTCGTTGCCGTCGGATGCTGATTCGGGGGGACCAAGCGAACACTTGGGTGACCGCGCATCAACCACCGTGAGGCACGCAATGGCCAGCAGAGGCATCATGGTGAACGCGACGGCGCGTATTGTCCATTCGAAGCTGACTTTTCGGAAGTTGAGGAGCTGCTCAAGCATGATGGGCCAGATGATGCCGCCGATGGACGAGCCACCAATCGTCAAACCCAGAGCCAGACCGCGGCGATGAGGCATGCGACGTGAGACGACAGCCACCGGAGGACAGAAGATGAGTGACGAGCTGACTCCAAGGAGAATGCCTTGGGACAAGAAGACCTGGTAGTATTTGGTACAGAGGGAGGTCATGAAGAGAGCCAGGAGTTGGCCAACGCTGCCGATGCACAACGGAATCTGGTCCAAGTAAGTTTGTGACGATCGGCCGAGTGATGCAAATGTTCATACCGTTGGACCAAATCTATCGCATAGGATACCTGATATCGGCGCACTGAGGAAGAGGATGAAGATGGACACAGAACCGACCCATGCTATGTCAGATTCGGACTTTTTGAAATACTGCTGATAGTACTCTTGGAAGACGCCAAAGGCGTTGAGAAAACCGACAGTGCAGATTAGCGAAAGTGATGCGCCAAGAACGGCAAGCCATGATCGGAGACTTTTCAGAAGATTTGCGTCAGTATTTACTTGATGCCTCGGTAAGATGATTAACGCACCTGTCGTAGCCCGGAGGTGGACGGATTGTTTCCATGGTGATAATGTTGATCCTGCTCCTGGAAAGCCGTCAAAATATTCTGAGAGCTCAAATTTAACGCTTGAGGTTCTGTTTGATAATGTTCAAGGGCTCCAAAGATCTTCATGGTGCAACTATACTGCACTTATGTATTGACAATTATTTCGTCGCGGCATGTAAGTCTGAAGGAGCGAGACATATCAGAGTAAGCGCCGCGGATAATCCGCGGAGACAATTGTGCTTTCGTCCGTGGAAGGTCCGCGGGCGGAGCTGAGTTGGATTTTGACATCAACACCAACGACGTCCAGCTGCTGAAATTACTCCTCTTCAGTATAAATCATTCAAAAATGAAGCGCCGTGCGAATTTCGAGATGGCTGCAGAAAAGCGCCAGCGCCAGCCCCAAGTCTCGTGCGACTTGTGCCGCAAGAAGAAGCTCAAATGCGACCGCGAAAATCCGTGCTCGAGCTGTGTGATCCGTGGTTTGCCGTGCACCGGACAGCCAAGCTCGCGGAAGCCGGTTCCACAAACGAGGTGTGTGTACACCAAAAGATCATCGAGCAGAAAAATGACTGGTTGATAGCAACGGCAATCTACCTCTCAGCATCGGTAGCGATGGTTCCATCCTGGGTCGGCTTCGGAAGCTGGAGCATGCCGTGTTCGGATTCGCTGCGAATACCGGAGCTTCCGCGGACCAGCTTGCGGTGGGCATCGAGCGTGATGGAGAGGAAAGACGAACACAAACCCCGCTGCGACGTCCTGTTTCTTCACCTCAACGTCCATCGCAGCAGGGATTCCTTGCCAATGAACGACAACAAACAGCGAGGTTTCTTGATTCAACCTTCACACGCAGTGGCATCAACGTGAGATGGCCCCAGTCAACATCCAGACGGCATTCTGCTATTATCTTATTTAATGCTGATGTCTTTAGATCTCTCTTCCATATGACAAGGTGGATTATCACGTCACCAATGTCTCCCAATTCCCAAAGACACCTGCAAGCACGACCCCGGGACAGACCCCCACTGACGACTCAGACTACCGACTTTCGACTTGGTTGATGACACGAGAAGAAGCCCTCGTGCTGCTCCAAGACTTCATCGATAACCCTTTCCATCTCCTCACCATCATACATGCCCCGGCTGCAAGATTAACGATTGACAACTTTTACAAAAGCCTTGCCCAGGGTGAGGACCCGAATCCGGCGCATGCTGCGCTGATTCTCAGCATCGCGGCCACAAGCGCTTTCTTCTACAACGAAGGTTCCAATTCATTGGACTCTTTCACTTCTACCGAAGAGGCGACACATACCGCACTTGGTTGGTTCAAGTCTGCACTTGGTATTCTTGAGAAATCTCGGCCGAGCACCTACAGCTGCCTCGAAGAGGTACAGGCAAGGTCCGTGCTGGCGTACCTAGTCTACAACATGGAGGGGTGTTCCGCTCGCTTTAGGTTTCTCCATGGCTGTTCGCTGACGGCTGCTCGGGAGAATTGTCTGCACTTGACCGACAGCCCCTCGTCAGAGCAACAGGACGACGTTACCACGAGGGAAATCAAGCGAAGGGTTTGGTGGCACATCGTTTCAACCGACTGGTAGGTCTCTGCTCCGGTTGTCTAGTTTCGACATCCTCACTGATCAACAGGATGCTTGGCTTGATGGGCGGGCCAACAGATGGAACATATAACGTACAGCCAAGACAGATGAACGTTAAATACCCTCGCAACATCAATGACGACGAAGTAAGCCTCTCAGATGAGTCCTTCACGATGCCACCTGATACGGCGACCATGCTGAGCTGCTTCATAAGACGCATTCAGCTCGCCGAGATCGCCCGTGCCATCATCGACGCCAGAGCCCCAGGAGTCCCCGATGCCGAGGTCACCGACTACGACAAGGTCCTTGAGCTAGACAGTCTTTTCGAAAATGCTCTTGCTGACTTCCCTTCATTCCTCCGCCCCGACGGCCCCATTCCTCCCACGGCTCCGCGCTATCTTGGCCTCCAGAGAGACGTTGTCCTCCTTGGCTTCCACTCTCGACGGGCACGACTACATCGCCCCTTTCTCTTACACGACAAGCAAGACGCCCAATACCAACCGTCGCGGGAGATTTGCCTCCGATCTGCCCGCGCAGTTCTCTCCATTGCCACAAGTCTGCTCCGAACCTCGCAAGACAGAGATACTGTCTCGGCTCTCAATGTAAGAGCAATGGGCTGCCGGCTAGGTTGCGTCATTGGCCACATGTTCATGGCATGCACAATTCTGGCCCTCAACGCTGGGTTGGATCCTGGTCAAGGGACACCGGTAGCTGATGATGGACGCGTCGTACCACCCGACTCGATTGCGGAGACCCACGCAGAAGTGGCACAGGCCTGTCGCGCTCTCGCATCCGCTGGAGAGGAGTCGGCAGTGGCGGAGAAGCTCGTCAGAAATCTTGTTGGTGTGTTGCGTCGCTATCGCGTTCAGGGTATGGATGATGTCGTCTTGTCAGAGTCTGAACGGGCAGTTTCATCTGAAGCAGACGCCCCGGATGATGTCCTGGATGAAACCACGTCGACTAAAAAGAAGGCCAGCGGATCAAATGGAGATTGCGACGCTGGCTACTCAGGCATGCTTGGTGAGGATGATCTCGGCCTTCACGGACTTTGGGATGACATGTTGGGTGACACTTCCGCATTCGGATGGGACCAACTATTCGCTGGGCTCGATACCTACTGCGGGCCGACGTGATATCAACTTTGAAGACACGATGTTGACTTGCGAATCGATTGTTTATTGAGTGAACACAGAACTCTTCTGTATGCCATCCCCCCTCTCAAAATTCGTTGCATCCAAATCGAACAGATCAAGCAACCTCCCGACCATCTGATTCAGCACGTCATCGATCGACGACGGTCGTGTATAAAATCCAACAACAGGTGGCGCAACAATCGCCCCCGTCCTCGTCACCTCCATCATGTTCCTCAGATGGATCTCACTGAACGGCGTCTCCCGCACAGTTAACACCAGCCTCCTCCGCTCCTTCAAACACACATCCGCCGCCCGCGTCACAAGGTCATCACAAATACCCGCGTTGATCGCCGCCAGCGTCTTGACAGAACACGGCGCGACAACCATGCCATCCACACGATACGACCCGCTCGCGATCGGCGCCGCGAGGTCGTGCGCGCTGTAGGCTTGGTCTGCGAGGGCCTTGACGGCGGATGGGGGGTAGTCTGTCTCGTACTTGATCGTCTCGGCGGCCCATTTACTGATGATGAGGTGTGTTTCGACGTTGAGGTGACGGAGGGTCTGAAGGATGTGGATACCGATTTGGGCGCCTGTTGCGCCTGTGATGGCGACAATGATCCTTTTGCGGGGAATGGTTTCTTTCATCTTGGTGGTGTGTGCAAACAAACCTGACGGCGTTAAGGGTTGGTGGTGATTACCTCTAGTCAGAAGAGAGGAAGGTCTTTAAGGTGATCCTGTCCAATGGTTAGATAGCTGGTTTGAATGAACGAAAATGTTTAGTACGTGTTAGATTGGATGGGTTTGTGCTCGCAAGAGGGAAGATCGTTTTCTTCAATACGATAGTTTCTAGATATAGTTACTTTTTCAAGCTCAACGTTAATTTAAAGAGTGCACTCGGGGCATATGGATGCGACGTTTCGTAAGGCCCCGAAATGCCCGAGTACGTGTAAGGAAGCAGATTTCACGAAGGAAGAAACGATCATCAAGTCAAGTCATCCATGGATGAATGGCCCTAAGCGGCGAAGAAATTCATTGTGGGTTAGAGAGGTCAGAACGTGGAGTGGCTCGGTGATTTCGGAGAATTCGGCCCTTGAGTAATACTGGCATCGAGCTGTGATGAAGGAAAGACAGATATAAACATGGCCTGGCTTTCTGTCGAGCTAACAGACTCAGAAGTACACAATTCCCAGAGCTCAAAGATTCATGTCGTTGATAATTTTGCCAACACTTGTGATACGGAATCATTGAATCACCCACAATGTCACCAGCGAACCCCCAAGACCTTCCACACATGAACTTCCGCTCTTTTGTGGAGGCTCTCAAAGCTGATGGTGATCTCGTCGAGATTAATGGAGAATGCGACCCTCACCTCGAGGTCGGCGCGATCGTCCGCAAAGTCGTCGAGAATGGTGAGCGGGCGCCCCTCTTCAACAAGCTCAAGGGCCAGGATGCCCACGGCTTTTGGCGCATCCTCGGGGCGCCCAACTCCCTCAGAGCAGACCCCTCGCAACGTTTTGGTCGCCTGGCGAGACACCTCAACCTCCCACCCACGACGAGCATAAAGGAAATCCTGGATAAGATGATCGCTGCCAAGACCGCCACTCCGATCCCGCCCGTCGTGGTTGAGTCCGGATCGTGCAAGGAGTACCGACTTACCCCTGAGCAATTCGACCTTACCAAGCTTCCCGCGCCAATGCTCCACCAATCCGACGGCGGGAAGTACATTCAGACCTACGGCATGCACATCGTGCAATCTCCCGACGGCAAGTGGACGAACTGGTCCATCGCGCGAGCTATGGTGCACGACAGGAACCACCTTGCCGGCCTCATCATCGAGCCGCAGCACATCTGGCAGATCCGCCAGATGTGGAAGAAGGAGGGCAAGGACATGCCGTGGGCGCTTGTTTTTGGCGTGCCACCAGCGGCGATTATGGCAGCGAGCATGCCATTGCCGGGCGGGTTGTCTGAGGCTGAGTATATCGGGTCGTTGGTCGGGGCGCCGTTGGAGGTCGTTAAATGCGATACGAATGGGCTGTATGTCCCTGCCAACTCGGAGATTGTGTTTGAGGGCGTCTGTTCTGCTACTGAGACGGCGCCCGAGGGACCTTTCGGTGAGATGCACGGGTGAGTTTTCCAAGCATCGTCTCGGCATTTGGAGGTTGTGAGAGCTACGAGTCTGACCAGTTCCAGCTATGTTTTCCCCGGAGAGGCTAGGCCGCAGCCTAAATACAGAGTCGACCTCATCACCCACCGGAAGGACGCAATTCTCCCAATCTCGAACTGTGGGCGATTAACTTATGAGACGGTAAGTCAAGTCGGCTAAAACTCATTACTCATGCGTCAGATAGCTGACCCAAGCAGCACACTATGATCGGGCCCCTGGCCGCTGCCAAGATCGGATTCCTGCTCAAATCAAAGGGAGTCCCCATAAAGGAAGCTTTCTCGCCTTCGAATCGCAAGTGACGTGGGTTGCCCTGCAAGTCGACACCGAGAAGCTCCGCGCTTCGAAGACAAACCCTAAGGATTTCTGTCGCATGGTTGGTGACATCGTGTTCAATGACAAGAAAATGGGTGGAAAGCTTGTCTCTGATTGTTTGATGCCGACGGAGTATACGACTGGTCGGGACTGGGAGGCTGCAGATTTCAAAGAATCCTTCCCTGCTGAGGTTCAGGACAAGGTGCTTCAACGGTGGGAGTCCTTTGGATTCACTCCCCAAAAGTGAAGCGTCTTAATATAGCCAGCATACAGCTAGGTGATACAATAGCACTACATTTCAATCACAATTGTGAAACAATGTATCAGCCAATGGTGCTGCCATGTTCACACGAGGTTGGGAAGGAAAGAGTCAGCGCCGCCAAGGTTCTGATCCGACATGATGTAGTCGAAAGCACCCAGGGGAGACTGATCGAAGTCAACAGAAAAATCCCAGTCGGCACCAAAGTCCCAGAAGCTATCTTGTCAGCGAGAAGCGGATGTTGTGGTCGAGCGGTAACTTACTTGATTTCTCCTGCAGTGTTCGTTCCGCCTCGTTCCACAACCTCGGGTCTGTCACCCCGGGCATCTGGCTGGACTCCGTTAGTATTCTGGACAGTTCTAAGGTCTTGCGAACTGATGTCACGTTCTGCCAGCGTCCGAAGAGTCTTGAGAGCTCTGAGCGCCGTTTGAAGGGTGCTTGATAGGTGACCTGAGGGGACAGTGTCCGTTGACGAGAACAACTCGCCCTACCCTTCCGAGAGACTCGCAATAAGTTCGGTTTGAAGAGTCCGTGTCTCCGGTAGGTACCTTGTCTCTCGTATTAGGCTCAACAATAGGACTGACGTCAAACCGTTGTGGATGAACGCCCACGAGCGTCTAGAATGTCCTGCAATGGACCTCAAGCGGACGTAAGCACACGCACTTCTTCGGAGAGACTCTTTAAAATGCTCCAAGACAACCAGCTTGTCGACTTCCCCCAATTCTGACGCTCCGCTACTGGAAGTAAAAGGTCGACACAACGTAGAAATAACGAAGTGTCGATGCAGTTCGAAGGCGTAGTGCTCCTGGATTTGTGAGACTGTTTTGCTACTCTTTGGGTCAATCAAATATGGCGACAAAGAGGCTTCGATGGCGTTCATGTCGTTCAGTGTCGATATTGGCTGGTCTGGGACGTTGGAATGGCAGGAAAGATGACGTAAAGTAATATGGCAAAGCCAGCTCATGGCTTGGAGGTACGAGAGACCATGGCCCTGACTACTGCTTTCGAGTTGAGGAAGATCATCCTCATAGTCCATCTCGTATGATGTCGGGGGGCGGCCAAAAGCGAGGGCGAGCAGTGAATCCTGCCAAACGATTGCTAATTTTGTAGTCGGTCAGTGCTGGACGTTGGGAAGTGTGTCAAAGTACGAGCCAGCTCAAATATTTGGACTCTTCATTCGGCATCGGAGCGGTTGATGAACGACCAACCTTGCGATGGAGCCCGAGGCATTGCACCAGTCGTATTGTCGTACCACCCAGAACCCACGCTGCTTGAGGTTTCATGTCGTTCTGCAGCACATTGCCAAGAAGTAGGAGTGTCTGTACAGCTTCCTTCGATGGCCTTGCAAGATAATCAGTTGATCTCAAAAGATCAAATGTTTGCTTTGCTACAAAATGTTAGCCGAGAGTCAAAATGCAGCTTGGCATATCATGAGCCATACCATGTCGCTGTGATACCGTGATTCGGTCTTGGAGAGGCATGTCAGAGAATTGAGCGCCGGCGGCTAGGATAGCGTGCAGCAGAGATAGCCAACGAGGGTCTTCGAAGAATTCGCAACCGCTGCTAACGTTCGGATCACTTCTGGCATTGACTAGTCGACAAATCTTATCCTCAATAGTGTCTAGGTCATAGGTGATGATATGAAAGGGCTGTACTCGACAACGAAACAGTTCAAACAGTCGGACAATTTCTTGGTCGCCCAGCAAGGACTGGCAGGATGGCGATGACGTGCGGATGTCCTCGCTGACGCCCAAAATAGGTAGCACACCTGTTTTGAATGCAGACTGACGGGCTGCGTCGTCTCGTGATCGGATTGAGCCTCGGCGAACCATGTTGACAACTGAGGTGTCGGCTAGAAAACGAGGTTCGCTATTGTCACCCGCTGTGTCCTGGGTTGTCGAGACTGTTGCTGGGTTCTGGTGCGTTGCCAAAGATGTGGCTGAAATTGTCATGAGACCGTCCTCCGGCCCTTGGTGCCGGTGGTCAATGTTTGTCCATCTGATTGTAGTCGAAGTCGGGTTCCAGAGTACGGCGAGCGGCTTGTGTTGTTCTTCGCGCAACCCGTGCAGGCGATCTGGGAGTGCCAAGCGACGGCGGCGATGTGTTCTCGTAGTCGCGTAGGTCGGGATACCCTCGCTTGTCGCATGTTGAACACGGAAGTTGCTTATTGCATTTGACCTCCAGATGGAGCATGGTGTAAGGCGCCGAAGACAAGAGTACAATGGAAATGCCTCATAAGCGTCTCATCATGACGTTTTTAACACAGAGAAGCGCGGCGAAAGCAGATAGATTAGCATTAACGTTCCCCATCTCTACTAGATAGGATTTTCCCCAAGTTTCTCTTCGGATTTCCCAAAGCAACATACCTCAAGTCACTAAAGCTTTGTATTTCTGAGCTTGGTCCGATTGCTCGCCGAGAATCATGGTTCGTTAAGGCCCTAGGATATAGAATTACTCGGGCCGACACCCGGTGAACGTGCTGACATGTCACAACCCTGGGTTGCACACTTACATGATGATCAGCAAGGGCTTATTAGGAAATGGTAGCCTAATCGGATTCGTGATACGAGTACATCTATCCTTCGCCATTGAATTCCGTAATAAACCCTCTTTTCTTCCACCAAGCACCATCACCATGACAAGCAAATCTGGCTCACATCCTCTCACAGGTGTCTTGACCCCGGACTTCTTGGAATCAATAACCAAAGCCCGGTTGTCACCGAACAAAGACGAACAACACGATCTAGGCAAATTACGGAACAAAGGACCGGGATTTAAATAGGACGGGACATGCTCTGCTCGGTGGTTGGCGCTGGTCACCATCAGCAAGATCCCACTCCCCGAAATGCCGGACGTGATATACCTTCTCCCGTCTCCCACTGATGCGAGTTTCCGGAACAGTATCTCGGGTTGACTCTCCTCGTTGGCCAGGGTCTGCGATTGCTGTGTCGCGGGCTCGATGGTCGCTGGACGGATGCATTCTTTGGCGTCATCGCTCGTCAACTCGCGCACTCGTGGCTCGCCCTCCCCGCAGAGCAGCGACCGAACGCCTGGGCTCGATGGAGAGACGCGGGCGTCAATCTTGAATACTGGATCCAAGATGTCGATGTTGCGTAGGGTAATTCCAGACATGGTTTCCGGGTTGATGGAATTGCCGTGCGTGCCGATGTTAATGACATGCGCGACATCGGCCCACAGCGACGAATTTTGAATGGTGATATTGCTGCTGTCGCCATACCAATTGTTCCGGTGGTTGTAAATGGCAATGCAGTCGTCCGAATTTCGCATGAAGAGACCCTCAAGAAGAACGTTCTTGCTGCAGTAGAGGTCAATGCCGTCACCCCACTGTGTGGCACTGAAGGAACGGAAATCCTTGACGATTACATTATCTGCCTCTGCAATGTTGAGACTGTAGTGACTCGGGTTGAGTACGGTGATTGACTCTATGGTGATATTGCTGGCGCGTTCCGCGGTGATTGCACCATCGGTGGACTTGTACATAATTCCATGCCCGCGAATGGAGGCGGAGGTGGTGTTATCCAGGGATACTTTGGCTTGAACAACGGCGCCTGGGGTCAAGTAAAGTGTCTTACCCGATGGGACCAAGATGGTTGCGTCTATTTTGTGATATCCAGCACCGTAATAGATGATGTCCGTGTCGTTTCTGGATGGTACATAGGCGGGTAGTCGGTTGGTGACAAGATGCAACACGTCAAACACAGAATCTGTAGTTTGAATTACTAAATCTCTAGGTTCTGAAAGAGAGAATTTTAAGGTGTGGTCTTGAACAGTTGGCTCTATGTTGTAAGAATCAGGACGAATCCGTGACTTGGTGATATCGCCAGAGTTGTACGTGATTGAGATTTCGACACTGCCTTCAAAATCAAAAAGAGCTAGAGAACTTGGATGCACATCTGCAGATCCAGTAGTGGTGTTTATTTCGTGGAAATTGACCAGGTAAATCTCTAGGGCTTGCCAGTCTTCGTTAGGTGCGCGGATGTTGACTGTGTATGAGTTGGACTGAGAGACCCCAGCTGGTATGGGGTAAGTTCGTACAGAAGAGACGCCATGGCCAAGACCTGAAAACGCGAAAACCCCGAACACGAACATAGAAAACTGCTTCATGATGGATATTGAAGAGAAAGATTGTGTTAGTGATGCCAATCTTTGCTTGATGTCACCAGGAAGATGTGTTGCTTTCGCATAGGTTGCTGGATGGTGTTTTTTGTCCTGGACCAGGCATACTCCACATTGGATTTTATAGCAGGATTAGACAGCCGTCTACTTACACTGGCTCGGACTTACCGCGCTTCCACAGTTTACTAAACTAACTTGAAGATCGACATGTCAACTTGACCTCGGATTTGCCCCCAAATTTCAGTGTTTCCCCGGAACTTCCTCCGTTTACTTCGGACCCGGTCCGGGACTTACTCCAGAAATCCATTAATTGGTAAGATTGCCATCTCATTTCATTCAGGCACTGCGTTTGCATACAGAAGGTAGCAAAATTGATAGAATCAAGCCGAATACTAGCATGATATTGCAGAGTATCTTGGATTGAAGATTTCTCAGGTTGGTGACTCTTTTATGGGGTTTAAACAATGCTCTGACTGCTCTCACATACGTCGGATCATTGATCGAAGACAATTAATTCAAGTAGAAACTCTGGTGCAGGATGAAGGAAGAGGTTATCTATAATTCCACCGCCGAATAGTCATGTTTAGCTTGGAGAAAATTGCTTCAACACTATTATAAAAGCACGCTAGGTATTTCTTCTAATTATAGCTATGATGCAGCTGTCTTATTTTCCTGTGGAGAAATTCTCCAATCCGTTTTATGAGAAAACCTCCTGCTAGATCTTTTGTTCCAAGGTTTGTTTCGAGACCGATGCAACACCTCTGGCTTCCTGCGTAAGCTCATCCATGTGTTCAAGTAGCCACTCTTTGACAGTTGTGGGCTTTCGTCCTAAAGTTCTTTCCACAAAGTTGTTCAATGCCCAGATTTCTTCATGGGCCTCCTCAAACTTGAAAAAGTTCCACATGATTTGCACAAGATGAGGTCCCATAATGGGGCCGTAAAACTCTGAGAACCCCTCAAAGCTGCCATCATACGCGATGGTTTCTCCCAAAACCTCAGAGATTATCCCGGCCACCTCTTCAAACTTGAGCCAGTCGTGGCCGTTGTTCATGGTGTGGAAAGCGCCGATGTGTTTGGCGTTGTTCGAGAGAAATAGTCGTCCGGCAACCTCTGCGATATCTCTGGGATCCATGAATGGAACACGGTGCTCCGGCCAGATCAATGTCTTCTTCGCTATAACCGAACGACTCTGGATCCAGAAGTTATCCATGAACGTAGCGCCGCAGTTGATGTAGGTAACAGGAAGCCCGCTCTCGTCAAGGATACGCTTGGCGATGGGATGCTCAACTGGGAGAGATCCGGCACCGACGGAAGCGGGCACCTGAGACGACGAAAGCTCTGGGAATATGCCAACGAGGCGTATAATGTGAACGGTGCTATTGGCTTGCTTTAGTGCCGTCACCAGATTCGTCATGGCTTCCTTCTCAGAGAGACCTCCGGGTGTAATGACAAAGACGCCTTCAATCTCGCCTACGGCCGCTGAGAGTGATGCGACATCATTGTAGTTGGCTTCAACAACTTCGGAGTTAGGAAAGGCGTCTTGAAGTTGTTTCTTCTTGCCCGGACTGCTTGTCGCGAGGCGCAGCTTAATCGCTGGTGCCTCTCGGGTAAGGAATTCGGCAAGTGGTCGGCCAATGTGAGCAGCAGCTCCGAAGATTAAGATGCTTTTGGGGATTTGCTTGACGAAAGCAGTCATTTTTAGTACGGTTGACGAAACAACTGCGGTCGGAGATGGCAAGAAAATAGGACTAGTAGGAGAATACTCTTAAAAAAGGTGTGATAAACGATGATATGTTTTGATTATTTCATGAGGTATCACCGCACGTTATGTATTCTTTAACCTCCGAATAACGACAGTCCGCTGTTGTATTTCATTTACGCGGCCGAGATGCAATCCCCGACCGGGCCTTGTGTGGCATCCGGAGGCCGAGGTATCGTTGACGAATGCGTAGCCATGCTCCCACAGAAAGCGCTCCCGTTCCAACTGGCCAATGTCCCGGACCGCGAGGGAACCCTAGCTCAGCCTTTGGCCAAGACGAACGTCGGCGACGTGCTGAATGAGTCCGACGAGTCAGATGCAACGCGGGCCCGCTGATGTAAGCGGTGTCGGATCCAGAAGATAACTTTTGATAGTGATAATTATTAGTTCTGCATTAAGATACTTAAGTTGGGCAGACCATGCATATCCTTTTGACTCATAAACTTCCTAGAAATTGTATGCATTGTCTGTTAGGTATCCATTTGTACGCAAGATGCATGTTAATAATGCGTCCAACAAGCACCTCATAATTGATGTTATATCAGGCTTTAAATCCAGAGCTTGGGCAGTTATCTTTGCTAAGTAGCTATGGCAGTGGAAAGACACTTCAGCTACTACTCAGACGCAATCGCTCCATAAATGTATCCATACAAACACGACTTCTGTCAATTATACGCAGTGATTCACTGGGTCCCATGATGAAGTGACTGGGTTCTTGCTGATGTGTTTGTAACAGCACGATTTCTGGCGCTAGCCAATAATCAACCACCAACCAGCTGGTCCCCGAAACCGAGGATTAGGTTTTGTAGGCTACCTGTACAGTCTTTCCATCTAAAATGAATGCTTTGTTTTGCAAGTTGCTTTCCAGCTGGTATGTCTTGACTCACTAAAAAGCTGCACAGTAGTTAGTATTAGTGACGCTCGCCTTCCTCCGGCCTACGGTCTAAGTTAATTACATCCCCATTTGCCGTGTATGAGCCAATATTTCAACTGCGCAAACCCTTTAAGCTTTGAAGCAAAAATACTTATCATCTGCATCACTGTAGCCTATGTAGAGATGTATTTCTAAATGCTGTGCCTAACACGAGTTACCCAAATTGAGGGACGGGCGACCCTACTATGTATCACGTGGACATTGTAGAAAGCGAAGACCGCTAGCAGCCAGACTGTTTTTCACTCATTACACCTGATAGCCATGAATCAAATCATTCATGTGGGAACAAGCACCACATGATTCGTGTTTAGACTGTGTAGGGTACCCGTCTGATGAAACGCTTTCCTAGGCGATCGTCAATTCGTATTATGTGGGGCTACACAGCGTGTAGACACTGCGAATGAGAGAACGCAGAGCTGAGATCAGGTAACTACTGAAAATCGGTTTTCATACAGGGGTAACCAGCAACGAAGACACAAGGTTTATTATGAGCTCTAAGTTTACATTCCAGACCTATGGCTACCAGGTAGTATGTCACTGAACATTGATTGTGATTTGGTTCCAACAAAAAGGCCTTTGTGAAAAACTGAGTTCGTCAATGAACCAGGAGACAATCCGTAGCTTCTTGTTACGTCATCAATATTATATCATCATAGTAATACAGTTAAGCTAGCCTGATTGGTTAAACAGAGCTTGAGCTCGGCTCACGCGGTAAGTATGTTTGACGGAAGAGTTGAAAGCGTAGAGTGGTGTCTGTGATGCATCGAAAAGTCTCAGAATACAGAGTGACGGTAGTCTAAGTATGGTATTCATTTCAATTATCTGCCGAGAGGCAGCTTTCTAAATATTGAATCTCATTTCATCAATAAACATATACAAAGTTGGGGTTTTCCTTGTCCGTTAAGTCCGTGAAGGCAGTAGCATTGGGCTCATCCGCCACATAGTTCCCACTTGCCCGCATCTCTGCTCGCAGTTTTGCTTTTTTCTTGTTCTCCCAAATAAAAGCATAGCGAAAGACAAAGAAGAGGGCGAGTTCAATGCAGTTGGCTACCAAAAGCGAGCCAATACCCAAGTGATAAGAGGGGGCTTGGTCAGTCTTGTAGAAGAATGGGCTTGCAATGTTTCCGATACAGGCGCCGAACCAAATCATGCCAGAGACAATCATTTTCTTCGACTGGCCACCGGTGTTAGAGGTAATAAGCGACAAAGATAGCACAAATGAAGCTTGGTATGAGCCGGTGAGGTAACTAGATCAAGTCAATCAAGAGA
Source organism: Colletotrichum incanum (assembly GCA_001625285.1). NCBI lineage: Eukaryota > Fungi > Ascomycota > Sordariomycetes > Glomerellales > Glomerellaceae > Colletotrichum > Colletotrichum incanum. Next base: position 68,082 of record LFIW01002044.1, read on the forward strand.
TCTTTGCGAAGCGACAACGGGAAGAGAGAACATACAAGCAAATCAACCGGCCGACATATGCATCATTAGGAGCCAAGAGGAAACCCAGAGCGCCGCCAATAGTAGGCAGCATAAACAAAGCGCACACAAGTGTACGGCTATTAGCTGGCATGTATTTGTTTGCCAAGGCACCAAGACCGATCCAAATGACAACAAGAGCACCCTGTGGGATGCCAAGCAACGCCGTCTCGAGGGTTCCAAAGCCAAGGCCCTTGATGACAAGGGTGGAGAAGTTAGAGATGCCACCGTTGGGAACATTGGACATGAACCCCAAAAGAGTGAAGAGCCAAGTCTTGTAGTCGAGGTACGCCTCCTTGATTTGACTCCAGTTGATACGGCGCTGCTCGATGCCTGTCTGGTTGCGACGCATGCGGGCAATCATAATGAGCTTTTCTTCATGGGTGAAGCCCCAGATGGTTCGCGGGGAGTTGGGAAGCATGAGGGCAAGGATTATGGCCCAAAAAGAGCAGAAAGCGCCCACGACAAGAAACTCGTAACGCCAGGATGCGAGGGCTCCCTTGATGTTTCCGATACCGTATCCTGGATTTTGTTCAATCAGCATTATGCAACAAAAGCTGATCAGGGAAATGGGTTGGGCATACCAATCAGCCCACCACCGGCGACGCCAATGCCGTTCCAGGCATACCACGCCGAGATGCGAGAGGGCTGTTCGGAGCGGGTGTAGTACATGGAAGTAATTAACATGAACGCGGGATCGGCAATTGCTTCAAAAGCCCCGGAAAGCGTCCGGAGAGCGAGAAGACCGCCGAAATTCTGAGCCGCAGCCTGGGCCATAAGCAAGGCTCCCCACATGAAGATGTTGAAGGAGAGGTACCATGCCGGTGGACAGCGCTGCATGATAAGATTGGACGGTATAGCCCAAACAAGCCATCCAAAGTAGAATGAACTCGAGAGCCATGAGTACTCCTCGCCTTTGAGATCGAGACCCTCTTTCAGGCCAAAAATCGCAGCATAAGATCTAATATAAGTGGTTAGCGAACAAAACTGCCTTTATTGGAAGAGACAGGTCGTACAATGTGGTTTTGTCGACGTAGTAGAAGAAATAGCAAATTCCGAGCAGGGGCAAGATTCGCATATCTAGTTTACGGAGAAGGCGCTTCTCTTCGGCTTGGTCTATGGACTCATCGTTCGGATACCGTGCCAAAGCCTGTAAGTATATCTCTGGGTGTTGCTGCTGAACATCCTCAGTCTCAACGTGCGGCTTGTCCAGGTCTTGCTCGAGGTGTTCCACGTCGCTCTGCCGGGACTTGGCATCAGCCACAGCGGAAGAAGTGGTGTCTGTCATCTGAAATTATGGAGCCACAGATTCGCTCCGAGTTTCAATCGGTGCTTATCGTGGTAACGCGATGTCCTGGACTATTACGTAGCACCGTGCCCTGTAGGGATTGAGAAAGTTTTCATGGGTACCTCGAGGGTGCGGGGTGTGTTTCTTCAAATACCCATCATCTTGATGGTTATAACTGTTTGGGGTATCCTCCGGGAATTCTGATAACGACTCGTTGTTGTCGGACAACCCCCGATGGAGATCATCAAGGCGTTCACTGGATAAGTTAGGCAGGCTTTGGCGCACTCTCCACATGTCCAGGATCCCAGGGTTTAGTCATGGGTCGTCTGGGAGCCGGCTTTTGAGTCGTGCATGGGGTGCGGGGTACGAATGGAGATGGTAGGCTGGATGAGTGAGCATTAACATCGGACGTCATTAAGTTAACATGACAGACGCTTGGATGGCTTTGTTCCAGAGCAAAAAAAACCGTTGCTGATTGGAGGAAAAGCCTTTCACGGCGAAATCAACCCGGAGATGCCTGATTGAAGAACCGCTAGTTTTTCTCCCTTCTTACAAAATGTTTGTAGATGAGATATTTCACTGCTTGTTAGACGTTTGTCGTTTGGGAATAACGAAGCTCAAACGATGCTAGCTGCAACAACGCGGGGTTCTGACCGAGCCTGTCACTTCTCCGGCTTGTTGCCCGTGGGGAACACTCGAGTATGGGGTCTGGAGATGTGGGCACCACCCACCGTTTGCGGGGCTCTCGATGCTTTTCAAGAAAGCGACAGTGTGCAGACGAACATTTGAGGGTATGTGAGTGGTGGAACGTATTTTCCCGTCGTTTTTGTGTCTCCTGGTGGGGCGGCAGACCGGACTAAGGCCGGTTACTCACGTTCGTTGCATCCATCGCCATGATCCTACATGGACATTCTCGCCTAGATCGTTCTTGAGTCCACACCGCTCTGAATGCCTGCGTATGAAATGGCCTTACATACAGCCACCACTTGTCAAGTGAGTTACATTACGGAATTCACTAGACCTCGTCACGAGGGATTTTGATATCAGCAACATTTCTACTTTTAGCTTAGACTAGTTATGCAATTATTCCCAAAGGGGCATTCTAAGAAAGACTTGAGAACGTGTGGGATACTATTGAGGCAGCTTTGATGGAGCTAGTGGATTATCATATGGCAGGGAAATATGAGGCACAGAAGTTATAAGGGGAGTAAACAAAAATATAGATCAGCAGTGACAGAGAAAGAATTGTGTGAAAGATCCAAGTTCCCCATGTAATTAACACAGGCAAAGGAACTAGACTCTGGTGGTGGGGATTTTCCGTATGCCCGAGAGCTGTGTTTCTATGCTTGTTGCGTTTGTTGACGCCAATCCTCCTTGTATCAAGAAGCATCCGAGCTATGCCATTGCGGTGAAAGATGAAATACCACTGGCTACTTCCGAATTTGATGCCTCGGGCGTAGAGATGGCGAGCCAGAAGGACATTCACAGTTCCTTTCCTGACTACAAATGTCATAACGACGCCTCACATAAATATGCCAAACACCTCTGCAGTCAGGCTACGGAACAGTAAAGTATGAATGCCGCAACAATTCTAGACCTATTCACGCATGAACTCAATACCAACTATAGACTAGTTAGAACTAACTTCTTAACAGTGACGGGCTGACGAATTCTGTCACGAGATGAAAGGCGTTAAGTCAAGTTACCCACTTCTGGGCCACCCCTGCATCTGGGCCACCCGAAAATGAGGCTATCGCAACACAACCACCCTTTTCAATTAACTATCGACTAGGCATAGTTGCCACTACAATACAGCTTTCAGCCTCACTAGGGTGATCGGATACGCTGGATCCATCTGTATCAACCTTAACTTCACCAGCCTCAATCTGGGACTGCCGTATGTTGCTGATAGTGGCGAACTTGGTATTAGGGTCAACTTTGACAGCCTTGTTCTTCCTTTTCGTACTGTTGTTAACTTGGGCCTGGAGGAGCTGGATTTCGTGCTGGGCAGTAGCTAATTGAAAGGACTGCTCTTGGAAGCCTTTTTTGACCTTTCTGAATAGTGTTACGACCCGGTCGCCCTAAGCCGGTATTTGTAGCTATGTAATGCAGAACAAGGGAAAATGATGCAGGTGCATCATTATCAAAGCTTTTGCTTTGTGGCGCAGTTGGTTGCCTTGACCTGCTCGTGACACAATGATGCACCTAACCTGCGTTGAGGGGTTATGGGTTTAATTCCCGCACGCTGCGTCAATAGTATGATTGTGCCTCCTATACTATGCAGGGCGTCCTGACCGTGGGCAGGCGATAATGTAGATTGGTCACCTACCGTAGCTACTCATCAGATCCGACTTTGACTACTGCTCGCTTTAGCCTAAGGCAGCCTAGTGGCCGGCGAATAGGGGATAG
>LFIW01002045.1:0-15023 GCA_001625285.1 Colletotrichum incanum
AAGGGAGAGGGAGGGAGCAGCGTTTAGCTTCGTCATCACAATATACCTACCTTTGAGTTCGCAGCTTGTTCGCATATCACTCTAGTGCAACCGATTCCTGACAGTATGGTACCAATATTCCATAGGACTATAGATCGCGATCGATGGTTCAGGCTCCTAGGTTCAGGCTCCTAGGTTCAGGCTCCTGGGTTCACATGTCTATTCCTAGTTCAAATGCAGCTACTTACTTTTCCTACAACAACTAGTTACAGCCAATAATGACACATAATTATATCGGCCTAGTAAGCCGCCTTATTCTTGGGGTGTGTATATTAAGAAGGGTTCAGGGAAATAGACTACATATCTGAAAGAATGCGCAGTTGATCAGACCCTGTGGAGACCAATGTGTGTATTATCTGGTGGCACATCTAAGGGCGACCTGCATACTCTACCCACTTGTGCCGATGGAAAGTCTACCCGACCTTTCGACAGCGAAGTCAATGTATTTGTGTCCTGCTGAAAGTCTCCATGTGTTTCCTCTCGTGGTAGTCATTCGAATCAATCTTCTCGGCTCTCTTGACGATCTTCCAACAACAGCAAGGAACACTAAATGTTTATTGCTCTTTGCCCTGTAGTCAAATGCATATGAACAGGTAAAAATTGCCGAGGCAAAAGTCACGGTGTTCGCAGTGATCGTATGTTGTGCTTGCCTAACTGTCTTATGGATGCGGTGACTTACACCAGAACCCCCAGGTCATCCGACCTACAAGCGCACCATATTGCACGCAGCCAACAGGCCTGTCTTTGGCAGTCATTGCGATAGTCAATTGAATCAATCACAGTCATGGTGCCATCATGACGCTGTACATACTGTTTCACTTTGCAATCATTAAGGTCACTCAATCTGGCAGCGGTTTCTGGTGTATATTTCTGTCGTACTTGATCCACGTGAGTCACACAAAAGGCAAGTCAACCCTCCTACTATTCCAAAAAGTTCGCGATCATAGTTGCATGAAAGAAAGTACAGAAGATAACTCATAGGAAGTTTAGAAACAAAACGAGAATCTAATATGAAGTTGCCTGGCATGAGCCGACCGGATGGATTCCTTGCAATGCAGAAACCGGTTGAATTTGCTGGAACTATCTACACTTTATCAGCGTTAGAGTTGACTCATTTTGGGTTGAATAGATTCTCTTTATCAAAGAACCCGCATGTACGATCGTTTGCGGGGTAAAAGGTAGGTGCACCAAAGATGTATTTTCCGTGACTCCCCTTCTAATTACAAGACTTGGCTTCCGTACTAGCAGATATATGATTTCGTGCCTTCCTGAGTCAGTTCGGTCCAACATACTTTGATCCCCTCTCTGGGACAACCGACAGTCGAGTATCCAGTCTGTTCTCTGTCCCCTTTGTGTGTCCTTGGATCACGCGTACCGTACGGCCATCGGTATCGTTGTTCCAACATTTTGTGTATATTACTGGTTGTTTGTTTGGATTAGCAAGTAGTGGCAACCACAAGAACGTGACTAACTTTGCTAAATATTTCCATAGTTAATATCCACTAACTGAGCAAAATAAGCTGTGTGATAGGAAAACGTAGGGACTTGTATATTGTTACGATTAGGTCAGGGTGATGGACTCCATCACAGAGCAAAGGTTTGGTAATGTGAGCAACATCGGCATTCTTGCGATACCTCCTCTTCCCGTTTTCCACAATCTCAAAGTAGACAAATATTCGCATATTTAGACGAAAAGTCTCTCCAAGACTGATTATACCTAGACCAAAAATCTTCATCAAATGTCTTCTCCAACTCTTTAGCATCTGTACCAGCGGCTTCTACCATGGCTAGCACATGATAGCCCCAACCTAACAGTCTAGTCTGTTCTACATATCCAACCTTGTTGCCTACATAGATAACTTTGTAATACTTTTTCTTTTCGCTTCGAGCATCCACAGTATCTATTTGGATGATTCGAAGACAAGGAGGATTATTTTGTAGAGATTTCCCGTTCTTTTCTGAATCCTGCGTCCATTGTTCACGGAGCCTTTCGACCAAACCGTTTTTATCAAGCGCCAATAGCTTCTTTAACAGTACCCGCTCTTTTCCCCCATTCGAATGTTTCAGTATGACACTATGATTACTACCTGAATTTTTGGATGATATCGACTCGATATGCCAGCAGTAATCATGTTGTTTCAGCCGGTTTGCACCTGGAGTAGACTGAAGTTGTTCTCTAGGTTTTGTACGCCTTTTCGTTCCATTGTGGTAGGAATCACTCTGTGCTTCGAATGTTTTCCGCTCATCTCTAGTTGGTTGGCCTTTGGGTTTGCCTGATTCTGTTAGAGTAGTGCCAATACTGGCGAGAAGACCACTCTTTTCGGGTGGCACAGGTTGTTTGCTTTTCGGGGGTAGCTTGCTGCCAAGGTCATCTACTTGTTTTACCAAACCACTCTTGCCACCACTGGCTTGCAGTTTGTCGGTGGATGAACCATTCGGATCATGGTGCGGGCCACTGATAGCGGATTCAGCGTCCGGAAGTGCTGCGTCGTTCTTGGCCCATCTCTGTACACCGCCTATCTTCCGGCTGCGTTCTGTCTCTAACCTTCGTAATTCGCAGGACGCCAGAGCAAGCTTATCCTGAAGTTCCTCAAAGCGAGCATCTCGAGAAGACAGGATCTTGTTCATACTGCTGATCTGCAGCCTAGCCAGTTGCAGCTCGAACTTGAGATTTCCGTTTTCTCGCCGTTTTTTTGGTTATGTACTCGCTAACCTCTTTCACGAACTTTGCCCTGCTCGCCTCGTCACCATGTAGTTGATGGTTTAGTCTTTCGACTTCATCGCTCTTTTCTCTAAGACGGCGGGATAGCTCAGCATCGTTGGGCTTGGCTTGAGTTGTCTTACCTTCGTGATCAGTTTGTGCTACGGTTTTTTTCATGTTTACTTTCCTCACACAGCTCCGTATGTGATGTCTTATCAAGACCTATACTTTCCCCACTTTTTATTTCTGTTTTGAGTTTGAGAACGTCTTTATCAAGCTGCTCTAGAGTAGCGAAATCACCTTGAAACTTCTTCCTTAAACCATCCAATTTGGCTTTTGTACTATGTAATTCGGACTCCAGATGATTTTGCCTGGCCCGTACATACTCCAAAAGTGAAGTCTTGGACGAAGATAGCGTATCGAGGCTTGAGAGACTTTGGTCAACCCTCTGGTTAGTCTCATTTGTCTTTTGCTCCAATTCTACCACCTTTTTCTCTAAAGAAAGTACCTTGGCCACCAGGGGCTTTTGGGTCTCCCTAGCTTTAGTCGAGGTCTCCTGTTGCTCGCCTGTCTCGCGTGATTCGAATGACGCTTCATTCCTATTCTTAGTCTCGTAGCCTTGTCCCAGTACTGTATTCATCTGGGTTTGAAGTCGTTCGATCTGATTCCCCTGAGTCGTGTTTGTTCTTTGTGACATTTTCACTTGTGCTTTTATATCGTTCATAATTTTCTCAACTTCTTGCAGTCTTGCATTGTTTTCTCCGTGCAGAAGTTGTTCAGTGTCAGTAGATGCTCTTTTTGTATGTAGCCAGCCCTGAAACTCTTCGACTATGGCTTGAGATGTACGGAGATCCGTTCGAAGTTTCTCTGTACCAGCTGTAATTTCTTCTATGTCTCTTTTCAGAAGGTCGTGTTTCGTCTTTTCCTCTTCTTGCTGTCCCCACTTGCTAATCTCGTTCAAACGGTACTTTTTTAACTTATCTTGTTGGCTCTTTGCTTCAGATTCTGCCTGTTGTGCCGTTTCCTTAATTTGTGCGAAGGCCTTGGTAGCGTCCTTTACCATGCTATCCAGGGCATCTGCATTCGACGTAACAGCACGAAATTGAATCTTCAAATTCTCCTCTATAGTGTTGCTTGCCGCAATAAGACCGTCTTTTAGATGATTCCTAACCTCTTTCACATGTTTCTTGGCCTCATCTTTCAGACATGCCTCGTGTGTTTGCAATTCAACTTTCACGGCGGTGAATTTATTCCGTAAGTCCCTGATATCCTCTCCGTTTGATCCTGCAGTCTCTCTCAGCTTAGTCAAATCGGATTGCTGTGTACTGAGGTCAGCTTGTAGGCGAGTCACGTTGTTTCGTGTTTCGGTTAGATCGGTGTTGTCTCTTTTTTGTTCAATGTTTGCCAATTCTTGTTCCAATGCACTTATCCTAGCCGCCAGGGGTTTGTGGCTTACTCCGGCTTTAGTCGGATTCTCTTTTCGGTTGCCTATCTGGGGTGAAGCTTGTTCAGGCTTAGTACCGTACAGTCCTTCTAGTGTTGACTCGATCTTTCTGTGAAAGCCTTCAATTTGACCACCGCGGGCGTCGGTTGTTTCTTGTAGCTTTTCTACTTTGGAGGTTACAAGTGTCATGTTTTCCTCAGCATTCGAAAGCCTTTTATTTCTTTCTTCATTCAAGAACTTTTCAGTAATCATAGAAGCACTCGTTTTCTCCAGCCGGGCTGCTAAATCTGCAACTTTCTGTTCAGAACCACCGAGCTGCGCTTGGATTGCTTTTGCATCATTTCGGATTTCCTGAATATTTGTAGTCAAGTCTTTATGATTACTTTCTTGTTTTTTGCATGTAAGATCTGTCATTGATTTGAAATCATTAAACGCGTCCTGGAGACTTCTTGTTGCGGACATTGAATCTTGTGCCACGGTGTTTGCGTTCTTTGCTCTCTTACTTGAATCTCTCAATTCTGTCGTGATAACGTCTAAACGCGTGTTTAGTTCATTTTCCATGGCGGTCTTTGCGGCAATATTTGCGGCCAGTTCAGCTGTGATTTCCGCTCTTATCGTTTTGATGTCCTCTTTCCGCCTTTCTTCATGGGATTGGATTGCAGCACTTGTTTTATTCAGTTCATCTCTTAGTCTTTCGGAGGTGTTCATGTTTGATTCCAGAGCAGTGATTCGTGACGTTTGCTGCTCCAGATTTCTTTGTTGCAGAGTCACTGTTTGTATTGTTTTCAAGGACTCGGCCATCGGTGAATCCTCTGGCCCTTCTTCGCTTCTTCTCTGTGGAAACAAAACTGTTTTCCGTATTTGCAATCCTTCGGCCTCTTTCTTCATGTCTTCTAGGTCGGTGCGAATCTTAGTGTAATTTTCACGTAGTTTGTCCAACCCGTCTCTTGATTCCCTTTCACTTTTTTTGAGGTCGGATTTCTGGTTTACAGACTCGATTAGTAGCTGAGATATTGCTTTCTCTACTGCTTCCATCCGTATTCCAACCGTTTTCATCAAATGTTGGTGATCTTCTACATCTTTTTTGGTCGTCTGGAGACATTGATCCAAGTCATTGAAACGATTATCGGATCTTTCACATTCAGCGTTCAGATCCACTCTAATTCTTTTCATGTCTTTTTTTAAGTTCTCGAGAATGCCCGGTCTCTGGAGCAATCCCTGGTTCTCGCGCTCCACTTGTTCGCGAACCTCTTCAGCAATTTTCGACTGTAGGTCGGCCCTCAACACCGCCATCTGGGATTCTATTTTAGTTTCAAAATTCGTATTCGTTGCAAGGGCCTGTTTGAAACTTGAAATGATCTCCTCATTTTCTTTGTTCTTGTGACGCAAAACCTCTAGCTCGTGATGGAGCGATTGCTGTTCGTACTGATCCACTCTCAACCCGCCCTGGCTATGGAGTGATCCTACCCGAGTCGTTGTGGCTGTTGTAGTGTCTCCGATAGGCGGTGCAGCTGGTGATCTGTTCAATTCCGTGTTATGATTTTCTTCTCCTGAGTCTCTCGAAAGGATACGCAAGTGGGCTCCAGGTTCACCTTCAGCATCCGCTTGAGAAACAACGTGCTTATTGGTTGCCGGCGGAGTCGACGACCTTTCGTTCGTTTCCTGATGGAGCTGCCTCTCTGCGTCATCATCGTTGAATTTGTCCATAACGTTGTCTTCTGGCTTCTTGGTTATCTCATCTGGATCCCCCTTCGCCCTCTTAATCTTTTGGAACCTTGATGACCTCCGAGTCTTTGTACTTGAGTCTAATTCGTGTTGCTGTTCTAATAGGTAGTCAACGATCATCTTCTAGGCACGGCTGGTGAAGAGTTTCACACGGCTGTGGTCTTGACACGTCTCCAGCTTGTATTCGTCTAATCCAAGTTCCCTCCTTAGGTTCGTCTCCCTGCTGTTTTGCCTGCAAGAGACACAGTCAGGTACAAATGGCTCGATCACCCTCGCGGGAGGCAATGTATTCCATGCAAGGAGCCTGTCCCAGGCCATGACCACCACGTCGTTCTGGTCAAGGTCCTTGTTGAGGAATCTTTTGGTGTTATGTGGGTTTATGCATAGGCTTGTGATATCTTCGTGCTTCCGGAGTTCGCCAACGGTCGGATCAATGATTTCACTGAGTGCAGGCGGGGCCCATCGAATGTTCTTCAAAACCCCATCGGGGACGAAGAGTGCAATGTCCACAATGCAAACGAAAAATTTCACCAGTTCCCCTTCAGGCGCATATTTCTTCGCTCCAGAGACGGCAAATTTAAGCCGTTGCGCAGATATCCCTTCACCATTATGATTCGGATGTCCATGTTGACCACCGATGAGGCCATTTTGCCATTTTCCGTAGCCAAGAAGCCTTTTGGTACCGGTGGGAGCGAGCTCAAACACATATTCAAGTTGTGCCATAGTAGTGTTGTTATCGGGCCAGAGGATTTTAGGGTAGTAGATTTCGTTAACGTGTCGATGATGTTTTCCTCTCGCTTGCGTTTCGCCATCTGGACTTTTTTCCGATCAAAGAGATTGTTATGATCATGAGCGCTTAAATGTGATCGACCTAGAAAACCAGCACTGGCAAGTATTTGTTGACCTAACTTACTTCGGCATATCCGGTAAGCGCCGTACATCGTTCTTGTCATTTTTTACGGTAGTCACCTCGGATGCGGCGCATGTCATAAAGCGCTCTGTGGTAGTCGAAAGATAAACTCTGCGGGGGCACCTCGGAGCCACATGAAACCCAGTGTCTGGCCTGTAACAAACGTAGTTAACCACCAAAGATGTCCCGTCATGGCCTCCTCCACCTTGTGCTTTACAGTAAATTAGCCACGTACTTCTTAGAAATACAATCACAAGATACACTTGCAGCACCTCTTTTGTTGATCTGTCTTCGTCAGTTTAGGTAAGTCATTTGAATACATGCGCGAAATTGAAACAAGATAACTATCCATTGCTTGCCGAATCATGGCACAGAGCTGCAATGTGGTCGAACTAACGTTTTTGAGAGTCCCTATAAATATGTCTTGTGAACCATACTAGTTGTCACACCAGGTGCATTCGAGTCATTACTCAGGTGACACCGGTTTGAAATGACTGATATGAATGGAATCAGCAGAACGGACCAAACAGATGGGAAGGAGCCGGGTCACCAACAAACCTGGTCTCTCGTTCCTTCCAACTGCGGAAGGTTTGATCACCCCAATACAAGTGTCAGCGATCCAAGGAACCAGAGCTTCGAATGCACTATTCATGATTTAGGCGACAACACCAGCAAGACGCTACGTAGCATTTGCGAGCATTCGGATGTCATCGCCAAAGGATTTGCCAAAGTTACAGTGACCGACTACAAGCCACACATCGGCCAACAAATCAAGTTTCTTTCTTCAGGCGGCGTCCAATCCAGAAGCCAAGTAAACGAATACGCCATGGCAAAATCCACGCTACAAAAGGATGACGGAAATTTTGTCATCCAGTACGATGCCATTGACGTTGTCGAGGGAGAACTAACAGTACATCTTTCTGCAGAGACGTCCATGACGGTGGGAAGCCATATGTTCTCATCCGTTTTCAGGACTGTCGAAGGCAGTCTCAGTCCCTCTCATCTTATACACTATTATGTGGGCGATTGGGTTTGTACAGAAAGTCCGCACGGACCAGTGCTTACATGCGGTCCCCAGCTCGAAAAGGCTTTTGGGGGCAACCCCAAGCCCGGCATTACCACTTCTTATCTCTATTACGCCAAAGATGCCTGACTTGCAGCGGTATGCACCTTGAAGATCTTTTCGTGCTATCAGTAAATCTGGTTCGCTGGGGAGCCCCCAAGGCATGGCTAGTTCTCGACCAACATTGAGCGATTCGAGAAACGTGTCAAAAAGTGTATGGAACAACAGCGTGTGAACAGCCCTGAAGCCCAGACGCTTCGCCCGGAGACGACTGCCCGGTGTTCCCAGTTCGTGCGTCATCAGAATACTTTATTTACAACAGAAACACTCGAGGACTGGAACGTACACTTTGACATCGTCTTCTGTAAGCCGGGTGAGCTTATTGTCACAATGCCCGGCGCATATCATCAAGTCATTAACATGGGCCCGAACCTTGCTGAAGCGGTCAATGTTGCTTGGCGAGGCGTTGAAATTCCTCCACCAAGATATGTTTATTGCCATACAAAACGATGTGGACACAGCGGCGGCATTTCCAAAGCTGATTTGGCAATTGTCTGAAACACCATGACCTGGTGCTGGATCACTGGGTGGACTCCTTGAAGGGGATCCCGTGGGACTTCGCGCTCCATTCTCGTGCCGGAGTTACAGATACCCGCCATATGTATGCCCCATTTGTTTATAAACCTCTTGTAGTTAAGCAGACCTACTCTTAAGCCTTTTCTCCTGCAACATAGATCTCAACATCTGCCTGATCCGGTGAAACGCTCCTATAGCGACTGCCGAGTCTGTAGAAGAGTTAAAAGTGACGATTCCAATATGATAAACGTTGACTTCGTCCTCTATTTCGTATGACGATAGCAGCCCGAGATTACATGAAAATCATATGCTTTCAGAATGACCAAATGAATGACCCAAGTCCTGCGCGCCTAATTGATGGCTGCGCCGACTGTGGCAATTCCACCATTAGTCCACGGTTTTGGCTCTTTGACCCAGCCCATACTGCCATATGCGTCTTCTGTCCTCGATGATGTATTCCTCGGGCGGGCACTAGCTGGGTCCGCCGGAACGGCTTGCCATCCCAGTTATAACTGGGATGTTTTGACTGTGAGTAGAAGAATTTCAAACCCTTGGCTAGAGGTGCTCGAGGTGTACACACTGAGAAAGGTCTTACGTGAACAGTCGCCTCTGATTTCAGTGGCTGCTAATCAAACGGACTCGAGAATCTTTGGCAAAGCCCATGACCAGATAGACTGCAGCTTACCTCATTGCTCCTGTGGGTATGTTCGAGACCACAGAGTAGTCGCAGAAAATGGCTGGAATGGCTGAAACGTTACGAGATAGATCCGACGGAACGAAGCCCCGGATGTATCAAGATGGTCACCTTCGCCGGCATCATTGGGCCTGAGTGGCACATTTGCAACATGGCCATACTGCGGGGTTCCCTATCTGTGCTTTCTTTTTCTCCTGCTCCAGGACCTCCTCGCACAAAAACTACACAGGACCAAAGAGTGACGCCTGACGCCCACAAACCCACACCGTAACTAGGTAGCGTGTCAATAAATCCACTCAATCCTCACGGCGCCTTGCAAGTTCTTCATCCATCAACAGCATAACTTAGGCAGAGCCTGAGCCCAGCCATTCTTGAGGAGGCTAATCGAACACGTCATTGGAGTATACCGTGTTCGGCCGCCATGGGGAAGCCCACACACCCATCGTTACTATCCATTATCCGTCGCTAATTTCAAGTAGCAAACTTTTCGCTGGCTTGGCTCTACGGCCCCGGATAGGTGGCCACTAATACTACCCGCCTTATCAGCATCCTCGAGCTGGCTACTTAAAGCTACAGGGGAAAAAAAAGGTTTTGGCATCCGGGACACAAGCCTTCACCTCGAATCATTCGCAGGCCATGTTGAGGCTGTAAGTGCACCGCGGAGAACTCTGTCCGCTTCGAAAGGGAAATATCGCATCCTCATTTTTACCGTACGCCGCAACAACGGTTTCCACAAAGACGAATATGGCCATGGGATCTGAACCTAGAATCGAGTCGCGTCCCCGGAAGAGGGTGAAGCTCGACATTGGTAATCTGTCAATGCATGTCACATGTCCTCCGAGCATTGGAAGGTGGCCGGAAATCAACGACGCCATCGCTACCACATTTGCCACGGCGGTTCCTGATGCGTACTTCTTATTCTACGCGGCAGATAGCCTGGATTCGCGCAACCGCAACCAACGCGGCCCAAGCCTCCACGAAGCCTACATGAATCTCCAGCAGCCAGAAATCGACCCAGACATGAGCGAATACTATCCATTTCAGGAAATCATGCAACAACCCGTGACAGACAAGTCTGTGACGCCAACTGCCATGGCTGCTGAGAACACGTTCCGCGTGTCGAGCAAAACGACGCCGAATGGGCCAGCTACCGTCTATTTTCGGGAGCTGAACTCTTTCGTTTTCCGTCCAAACACTCAAGACAAGCTCTTGTCGTTCCCTACTTCTTTGGACACTGTTGCCGCTGTACCCTCAACAACAGCGGCAGTTCCAGGGTTCGATCTTGCCGATACAGAAGGTGAACAAAGTCCGGCTCGGGCTTTCGACGATTCTACCCCACCTCCTATGTCGCCCAACTGCGTAGAACATTTCTCGGCTATGCAACGCCGCGGCCAAATTCTCGGCTCAGACCATACGATGTGCATTAATCCATCAGTTCTACTTCAACCCATCAACAGCGCTCTGGAACGAAATGTCAAAGACCCCACTAAGAAAATACGCCCTGGCAGCGCTGAGTATGCAATCGCACGCTATAAGATGTATCCCAAGGGCATTCCCCTGTCTCGCGGACTCAGCCAGATGCCATCACTGCCGCTGGCTTCGACAAGAAATCCGGGGCCATCTGCCAAAATATTATCTTCCACGTCACCTGAAGAAAGTCTACTTGCTCACCGCCAATACGTCGCCCGCATGTTCCCGCCCTCGTTGGGAAACGAGGAAGACCCCGATGATGAATTGCCAAGCAGCCCGGCCTTCTATGTAGATTCTGACGGCCTACCATCAGATCTACTTTTAGGACATGCCAACTGAGCAGCGATGTGTTGACTCAATCACATCAGGTTGCGATCGTACGGCCGTCCCTCCAATACCCTATCTATGAATTGTCTATGATCTAAGCTGACATTCTGAGGGTACCACCGGTGTAGAGATTCGTCTAGTTGGAGGTGCTAATGAGTTATGATTGATTGAATCTCCACTCCTAGTTAGGGCAGTACTGGTCCCGTGTCGCCCTACTAAAAGATAGAGGCTAGCAACGCCTGGTCCGCTGCGATGAGAAAACCCCCTCGACCTCCCTCCGAACGAAGTGCGCAGAGCTCAAGTCTCAATATTCTCCAGAGCTTGTGGACTATAGCACAGTGCCGGATGTAACCGAAGCTTCTCAAGTAGAAACTGCACGAATCCTCCTACAAAGTTAGGTTTCATCAAGACCGCCAGTGTATGCCGCCGGATTCCGCCGGTTGCGTGGTCACTTGGCGAGGCAAACGCAGTAGATTACTGTCCAAATCAGACACTAGAGCCAAGTACAGGTAGAACATATTAGAAAGAGGTCCAGAAAACATCATGCACACTCCGGCGGATACTGTTGTCTCTTCCATCACGAAAGACCTGGAAGGTCTATGATCGTTTATCCGTGATTTTCATAATAGCCGATTCAGACTAGGATGTCACCAAGGCGATAATGCTGCAACAGAGGCGCAATGCTAGGATCTCAACAGGTAGCTAGGCCGGGTCTTTTCAAAGACATACGATCCCTGGTCGAGGGTCGACGAAAGACTAAGTAGCTAAACTCATGTTTGACATAAGCCGTGATCAACGACAAAAGATCTTACATATTCCGTAAGATCATACCATGACCGTTACCCATGCGGCGATTGTTACAGGTACGATACTCCAGTCAAAACTACTTAAGTGAATGGGGATACAACGACTTTCATTGACAATGTGGATTGTAGGCAGCGTTGCTTTGACCCTCTTCAGGCAGCTCCTATCATACTCCCCCTATGAATATAACCAAGTTTCACTGGTCCGCGCCCTAAGCTACTTGAGGCTTATCGAGCGAAACCAGACCAAGATTACTGAGGGTTTGATCAAGGCGGCACTTTCAGTGTCCATCAAGCTCATGGGTCATCGAGCAGAAACGGTTGAAGTCACCCAAGCGATATTCAATTGCGGGAACAGAGCGTCCACACCCGGCCTACGCCTCAAAGACATCATTTGGGCCAACGAAGTCTACTTGTTGCGGACACTGGACTATGACCTCTTTCTGGACGATGGCTGGGACCAGTGCTTGATGTATGAATCCCTTTTGGATTCCTCGTTCATCACGGACCTATGCTTGTATGGCATGACGCAGCTTGACGTAGACTGGACCGCCACAGCAGTCGTGGCTGCGAGTGAGGCTTGGTACCGATCGAAGCCCCTGTCTAGTGCTCAGTCTCAAAACATCGGCCGCGCTCGAGAATATGCGCGTCGTTTGTGTGTGCAACATCGTATGCAGGAGGCAGTGGTCTACCAGATGCTAATCGCCACCATGGTGTTTTGTCGCCCTTAGACTTGCAGTTTTTCAACAGAATTCCCTCTGACCATAATTCCGGTCGGGCTACTGCTGGCCTCTGATGCGTCGTAGGAGTGGCCGTACCCAGCGTATCGCCTTGATCCGGTGAGCCATGACGACGGATATCCTTGGCCAAGGCCATCTCTACGGGGCATAGGCTGAGATGGAGGCCCAGCGTTGTTTGCCGCTTATGCCTGTTTGATTGTTTGATTCTGACACAGGGGTTGACTATCATCCCTGTTGGAACAACATTAATCTATAAGCGGTTGGATATAGGCTGCGCTGGACTGGCCGAAGGCGTTGCCGTGTGAGACAAATATTCCATCCCAACGTGACGAGGACCAACCCTTTCATAGCAACCCCTGCGATCCGTACCTAAACCCCTTATCGTAAGCAGCTGCGGGGATATGAGTCACCCGGACCGTGCAGCAGTCAATTCAGCGTTGGTGTTATTTGCGTAGTTAAATGCATTCTGTTTGTGATCAACAGGTAGTGACAAACAAGTTCAGCTGGGGATGTATCCGGGCTCCGCGAGCACAGCAGCCCCGCAAATTAGCAAACATGAACCCCTCTTTTTTTGCCTTTTCAACTTGGTCGTTTCGATCCTATTGGTTCTGTTCGTTCCCATGGTACGCTAATCCCTGAGCGCGCCTTGTTGGTCTTTGATCAGGATCCATTCCCACGCCGCGTCGCTCTCCACTCGTCTAGTAATATCATCGCTGAGGCCATTGGAGCTGACCAGTCGGTCGCCCACTGGCACAGGAGATTGCGAGCCCTACGACCGCCATTCTGTGACACCTCCCGTCCCAGTGCAGATTGTGAGTCTTTGTGGGAGTGTCGTAGTGTGTGAGCAGGCCAAATCGCGGAGAACGACGTTTGTAGGAGAGGAGCGGGTTCGGTTTGTCGCTGTGGGCCAGGTTTCTCGGTTGACATAATGCGCAAGTGTCTACAATTGCGTTAGTCTCGCACGTCTTGAACGTCTCATCTGGAGAGTGTGGGCGACTCAAGCGCACGATGCTTTGGAGGACAGTGTCTGGTAGGACGGGACAAGTCCTGGTGCGGAGATTGTGTCTGTCGGGTTCAAGGGAGAGCGACAAATCCTTGGCCCGGGTAGGCGCATTGAGTCTGAGTGTGGAGAACAGGCGCACAGTAGATCGGACTTGGAGATTGGCGGCTGCGGCCATAACGACCGTCGAGCGTGACCCATTTACATCCGTTGGCTTCAAAAGGGAACTATTGGCTTTCGCCTCGTAGAGAAAATGGCGTGACAAACAAAGGCGAAGGGGACCTTGGTGGCCATTGTTTGGTTTTTTGTCTGGCCCGTGTTATCTCTGCCATGGACAGCCGTCATGGACCGGAGCTTCGTTACTGAGTAATTGTAACTCACGCCTGGACCAGTACGACCATCAAACAGTTCGAGAAATGCCAGAATAAAGATACTAATCATCCTTCACTCGCTGGAGCGATAATGCGCTGCTAACAAAATGCTGCACACTTCGTAACCTAAGGTTCTAGACACCAATAAGCAGAATCCCCCTTGTTTACCCAGGGCAACATAACGATTTATGAAACAAGTGTGGTCATCACATTTTCCTCACAATGTTAAGTAGACGCTGATGTTGTTGTTTACAAGGAGACTTCTCAATCCCATTACTCACATCACTCTCCCCAGTTCGAGGTCTATATCATAGTATGTAAGATGCATTGATGTTCAGCCTGTCTGTCCATGGTCTTCTCGACCTCTCCGTCCAGACGATACAATGTCCGTGGCAAGTATTCTTATTTTTTTCACCCTCCTCAGCTTGGCCAAGGGCGCACTAGCCTTTGACAGAAAGATGTGCTTTACCTCGACGTTCGCAGGCGAGAGTGTGAACCATGACCAATGCTCATGTGCCAGGTCACGAGGGCCGTTTGCTACCTCGTCCACACCAGCACAAAACACCGCCCTAGCCAGCTCTGAACCGAACCAACCAAGTAGCCTCGCACCTTCCCGCCTCAACCTCGGCGCTCGGGGAACCAAGCGCGGCTTCGTCTATCCCATCGAGTACTGAATAGCTCCATTTTTGCCAAGGGCGGGGTAGAGCCAATAAGGGCTTCTAGAAAAATTAAGTCAACCAATAAGGTAAAAGTACCTCTATTGCCTACAGATTTTGGGTATGCCATAAGTACCAGCAGTCTCCTTCAATACATAAAGCTACATTACAGTCTAAGCAGCCCTTCCGTGTCCTTTTCTTCTGCATGAGGCTATTCCCAGATATCACACCTAGGGTCTGACGGGCCCTTAATGCCCTCCTATTACTACAGTAGGAACAAAGTGAATTAGCACCCCTTGATCCCTTCCTATGGTGTTCCCATGGAATAGAAGTATTTCTTTTGTCTGTAGCCCGCCCAAATCGTGCATGCTTCCGCCCGCCTGCTGATGGTCCAAACTGCTGGATAAGCTGAGCTGCAAGCAACTGCCGCCATTGGTAGTGGGTTTTCACCTTCTGCCACCTAGGATTGCCCCAGAGCTGCAGTAGGAAGCTATTCACAACTAC
>LFIW01002046.1:0-13323 GCA_001625285.1 Colletotrichum incanum
CGTTAAGTTCGCAAAGATTAAGGATATACGGCAGGCCCAGATTAACGCTGGCGAAGTTAACGATAGTACAGCTGAAGTCTGCGATAGCGATAGCTCTAGCGAAAGTGAAAGCAGCTGTATAATAGTGGCTGGTGGATAGTTAGATAGGTTGCAGCAATTGATGGTTGTGTTGCGATGGTTAGATGTGGGGTGAGCGAAATGAGGGGGTGAGCGAGAAGTGGGTGACTGACGTTATAGCTCCAAGCTGACGACACATCAAACTTAGTGTGGCTGGGACCCCCTCTGACCCATGCGTTCGCATCCGCATCTTGAATCACCAAGCCGACTAAGCAGAACTTTTAATAGACAACCACACTAGGTATTACTTGAGGACAACAGCAAGTCTTCCTTGGCATTCGACACTGATGAGCGTGCTTCGTAGCCTTGTGCATTCTATGATTCTCTGATTAGATTGATATCCCATCGGGTGCCAATGGACCGTGTTTGGCAAGACAGGGAAATAGTGAAGGTAATCTCTATCTGAGCTAAGTCTATAAATGAATTTCACACCTTACTATAAGCTGTCATAGAGATGCATCTCAAATAAGTCTTTTACAAGTATTCTTTCGTAAACAAACGCAACAACTTCGACGCACCACTCGATGAATACAAGTCCAAGCACACTCAAATGGACATCACATTGATACAGCTATCTATCGGGACAGGATCTTAGTGACCGATGAACTTAAGAGCATCATTCGCTGACATCTACCTGAACAAAGCTACAAGCCACATGACGAGGACGTGGAAGGAAACGAGTGTTTTCTGGAGTTGACAAATGCTAGCATTGCCACAAATGGTGTGACAGGCACTGACACTCCCGGCGAGGAGAGACTCCGACGCAGGGGGTAGTCTCTACTCTCGACATCGAGGTCAAAGAGGTGCATACAGCCGCGACCTGGGCAATAAAGTGGCAACGTGAATTTGTCAAGCAGTTCAGACGAACCGCCTATTTCAAAACATTTTGTCTATCAGCCGATGCTCTTCTCGATACCAGGCTACAAACACCTGGTTCGCGCTCTTTGACTTGTTGGGACCCCGCCTATCGTGGTCAGAACACAAATCGCCCGATACTCTGCACAGACGGAGTTTCCACAAGAATGCTAGGGTGTTTTCCGGTCAAACAAATCTCGAGACGTTTTGAAAACATCCCCAAGGCATTTCATGGCCAGTGACATACGTGTTTGCACGCCGAAGGTTGCTTCGACTACAAGAATTCGAGTTTAAGGTTCTGCTCATCATCGGCTAATGGTTGAGCTGGCATACAGGAACTGGCTTGAAGACATGGCTTAAAAGCCAAGGCTTCATGTGTATAAATACAAGAAGGGCCCCTAGTGCGACCTGATCATGCTCGTGAACAAATTCGCATTAGTCCCCTTGTCTCCAAAGCCTGGATCAAGTACTCTTTTTATTGGTTTGTTTCTATTCGAAAAAGGTTCCATCTGAAGACGAATTACAATGCGTGGCTTCACTATCATCGCTTCCGCCCTTTGCGTTGGATACGTTTCTGCGCAAGGAGCTGCTTGCTTTGACGACCTCGATTGCGCCCTCACGGTAAAGATCTAACACTCGCCTAGCCGCTGTCACTACATTGTAGTAAGACTTGAGTGACGCTGACTGTTCTCTCTTCCAGGGCCAGGCAAATGCCAAGTGTGTGAGAGCACAAGCTGGCGGAATCTTAGGGTAAGTTTGGATGCCAACATACATGGCTAGCCACATGACACACCAACTGTTCACCTAATAGCTAACACAAACTAACATGGGTTTCAGAAACTGCGCAGCCGGTGCTGCCGCAGGAGCTGGGAAGACTCAGGGAAAGCAAAATGCCGCCGCAGACCCTTTCGGGGCGTTGATTGGAGGTCTTACAGGCAAGAAGGCAGCTGGAAAGGCAACCGGCGCCGCAGCTCCAGCAAAAGCAAAGGCGGCTGGCAAGGGAAAAGGCTCGGCACTTGGGGCTAGGCAGGCTGCTGCTGCCCCAGCTGCAGCACCTGCAGCGGATCCCATAGGTTCAGTTTTGGGAACATTGACGGGCAAGCAGAACGGACAAGCAGCCGGGGCCGCGGCCCCGGCCGGTTCGCAGGCAGCAAACCCTATTGGTACCGTTCTTGGTACAGCTGCTGGAGTTCTCAAGGGCAAGGGGGCACAACCTGCCGGTGCAGCGGCTCCCGCCGGCTCACAAGCTGCGGACCCCATTAACGCAGTTCTTGGAACCGCCGCTGGCGTCCTCAAGGGCAAAGGAGCCCAGCCAGCTGGAGCAGCGGCTGGCCAGCAGGCCAACCCTCTCAACACTGTTCTAGGAGCCGCCGCCGGTGTTCTCAAAGGGAAAGGAGGTGCTCAACCTGCCGCCGCTGCTCCAGCTGCCGGAGCCGCTGCTCCTCCACCTGCTGCTGCAGCCCCGGCAGCCCCGGCAGCCCCGGCGCCTTCGAAGCCTGCTGCAGCAGCTCCCGCACCTTCTAAACCTGCCGCTGCCGCCCCGGCACCCCCGGCAGCACCCCCAGCTGCAGCACCGGCGGCTGGAAAGCCAGTCCCCCCTCCCGCCGCCGCTCCACCAGCCGCTGCCCCGGCTGCCGGCAAACCTGCTCCACCTCCTGCTGCTGCTGCTCCTCCGGCTGCTGCGCCAGCAGCAGCAGCTCCAGCTGGCGGAAGGCCAATTCCGGCATCTCCTAGCAAGCGGGCTCGTCGCGTTCGTTTTTAAAGATGCCTTGAGCTTCATGTTAACGAAGTGTTTCAAGTTCTATTTGGGCTCATGTTCGGCTTATACGCACTGGTGTGGGAGAGTGAAAATTTGAGCATTGTTGACTCGGCAACGCTAGAATCAATACACCGTGATTATTGCAAATAGTTTCAGCTGCTAGAGCCCAGCCATGATGTTCAACACAGTTACCGTAGAATAAGTTCTTTCATGAGATAAAACTCCAGCAGCACCATTCGAGAGCCCAAATTCTTTTCTAGGCGACTGAGAAGAACGAAACGAGTCAAGCCAAGATTGAATGGCCGTTCTTGTAGGTTGTAAAGCTGGGCTCAGTGTCAGGGGGTTCGGTACGGAGTGAGAAGGTCAACGGCAAGATAGGTGTAAACTGATGACTGCATTCATGTCTGGCCTTCTCCCAGTTACTTACTGGGGAGCTGGCCTTCTTATAGGTGGGCACCGGTGACCAATCGGTCCGGCACCGGTGCTTGGCGCCATATCTCAGGTCTTCCTAGACACTCTAACCCCCTAAATACCCAATGCCCCTTTCTGGCTCGTGACACTCAGGCAAGAACGTTAGTTGAGTATCAACATCAGCTCACAATTTATTGATTTCTGCACTAAGACCTAGTCTTATGATGGTACTTTATTTTCATTGAGATTTACGGGTTTATCGTTTGAACAATTTGTGTGTCTTGCAGATTCAACAAATCATTAAAGAAGTACAGTCGCCGCATCGAAAACAAAACATGCTAATCTCTCGCATTAGCTATATTATTTTAGAGCCCTTAAGAATTAGCAACAATTACTGTTTTATCAAAAAGCATGGTTCGATAAAGACCCACTAACCAGTCTGTATCATCGAAGTCCTAGTCAAAAAGAAGGCGTAAATAGTAGGTGGTTGTTAACCATTCACTTGATCCTAGAGCTCTCAAAATAATAAGCGAAATCCCATCTGTTCAACCAATTTTCACCTCTGTTTCCAGCTATTTAACTCACTCCCACCCGGAGCCTAGCAATTAATCGCAAACTATCCTGACAACAAATGTCCCCATCCATCAGTCCAAGAGCTGTTCCGTAGATTTGAATTAATACGGCAGCCAAAGACTTACTGCCATCAGCTGCAGTTTCTCTGTAAGAAAGGAAACCAAATTGTTCAAGAAAAGGAATAATGGACTAAAATTTCGGTAGTCGCAAATAACACAGCATACTGGCCATGGGCCAGTGTGCAAGGCCCCTCTCTCCAAACTTGTGCATTGGGTCTTCGTAGATGTGTATTATATATTTGTTGGATTCACAGGTGAAATGGGGAGATACTCGAGTATCGTGGGTTAGCAACGATCACCGTCAAAGTGGTGATATTGCTTGTTGTGGTTGTTGCTTGAAAGTAGGAAGTGAAAGTTGGGCTGGGTGGTTGAGAAGGATATCTCCAGCTGGCTGCTGGAGAATCCGTGTGATCCTATTGGCCACCCCCGAAGTACGTTACGTGGATATCACGTGCCGTACTTCACCCAAAGTGATCCGGATATCAACAATATTGTAAGATGATGCAGATGTTGGATAAATGGCTTAGAGGCGTTGGCTTGTCAACGTCGGATTCGCTGCGCAGCTATTCCTCTCAAAAAAAGCTCCTCATCGGAACATAATTGAGAGAGAATCGGATCTGACAAATGTCATTCAAGATTCAATATTTGGCCTTGTTAGCCTTTGTTGGGTTTTTTATAACATAAGGAGTCCTTGAGATCAGCAATACAGTCTTTCTCTGGTTTGAGCCGAACCAAATAAAAGGAGGAAAATGTCAAGGTGTTTTTTTACCATCACTTAAACTTGAATGGCAACTCAGACGCAACGGTCTGTCAACTCATCTTCGAATCTGGATGGAGGGTATGATCAATGTTATCAATATGGGAAGTGATCAGCAACTCCATGTACCCTATCGAAAAAGATGATGCATCAGCGACGACAAGGAGAGAAGACACCATGTTCGAGACTTAATATTGAATTATTAACTTGTTACATCATGATGCCAGACGGCTCCGTAAGCGTTGCACTTTCTGCGACCCGGTCTATTTATCGCAATACCGATGGCATTAGATCACATGTATGAAAGATGTGTAGCCTTCGTGTGCAATTCTTCGCCATTAGTGGCTAGAGCAGCCCTTGTCCATGTTTCTGTCTGGTGAGCACATAGTGAGGTTGAAGTGCAAAGATAGTTAACCTAAAGTGTGGGGACGAGTAAACGGAGTTAATGACATGTTCCGTCATTGATGATGACACTCATATTGCTAATTGCAAGCATTATCATTTAGCCACTTCCAGAATCCCTTTCCAAGCACGACACTCATTATCTCTGGTTTAGCTGCGATAGGCCTTAGCTTTCCTTTCCGTCACCTGGACCCACATGTCTGAAATGACGAACAGTCCCATGCAGTTCCATGCTTTCCATGGCCTGGTCGGGTCAATTGGCGCTAACTCAAAGTTTCGGAATATCTGCACCGTTCCCAGTCTGTCAATACTTCGCTAGCAAGTATTTTAGACGAAAGACGTTGGCACGTACCTCAAATATGGTCTTGGAGAGCTCCATCTGTGCTACTGGCTTTCCCAGACACATGAATTTGCCATTCCCGAAAACAAGGTCATTGGTCCGAATCATGGTTGCGAGCCTATCAGTATCCTGCTCAAACCATCTCTCAGGCCGAAAGGACTTTGCATCCTTGCCGTAGACTTCTTCACTGCGATGCATTGCGTACGCAGAATATCCTATGCAGATACCACCTGGAAGAAAGACACTCTCGCCGTCAACCTCGACTGTGTCACCACTAGGCGGAGTGTCTCGCGAGAAGATGTTCACCACTGGTGGTCTGACTCTCAGAGATTCACGAATAGTAGCTTGCAGGTATGGCAATCTCCTTGCTTGTGCTAAAGCAATGAGACCTTCGCCCGATCTTGGGGCGGTCCCATCACGCACAGCAGCATCAATTTCGCACTGCAGTTTGGCGTATACCCTGGGGTTTGTCATGATTTGAAGAAGAGTGCCACGAATAGCAGCTGCAGTCGTATCGGATCCCGCAATGACTTGCTCGAGTGCCTCCGATCTCAGCTCATCGCCGCTCAAACCGTGACGGATGAACGATGCCAGCATATCCGACCGCTCGTCGGTGTCTTTTTCAATACGTTCGTCGACGTAGCGGAAACACGCAGCAATCATCTTGCCAAAGCCGTTGTTGTCGTTGGGCGAGGGAGCAATGAACTTGCCAATGAATGGTGCCTGCGCTATCCAGCTGATGCCCAGGGCAACGGCTAAGCCGACAGCAGACAAACCCTCCTCGGTCGACTTGAGATAGTCATCCACGTCACTGTCAGTCCGCAGCATACCAAATGTTTTGCCCAAACCGACAGCGCTGATTACATCGAGCGTGAAATATTGGATCTTCTTCGCTAGATCCATTGGCACAATTTCGATGGCAGACGAAAGATACTTAGATCTGATCAGATGCAGCAACTCTTCAAGGCGTTGGTCAACCGTCGGCTCGAGATCGATGTTCTCTCTGCCTGAGTACTGCATGCGTAGCTAAGTCAGCTATACTACTCAGAGTATGCGATGGCTGCTGAAATGATGAGAAGAAAGTACCCCAGGAGCCATCTGTTTCCGTCGGCTTTCATGTTTTTCGTTGTCTGTCTGGGTGAAAACATTGTCCCTCCGGTATTCAACTCGACAGGCATGATAGTACCAGTCGGAACGCTTGTAGTTGGGCTGTTTGTTCACATGAGTCCATACTTCTGGGGAAGATGTGACCAGCAACCCTGGCGCTATGCGTGCAAGCGATCCTGAGCGGGTGTTAGCTACGACTCCGGGCAAACCAGTTTGATGATGGCAGAGGCCAAGGACCAGAATTGGCAATCATCTGGGGAGATGATATCGAGCATACCATACTTCTCGTTCATTTCTGCGTACCATTCATGACAGTTGGGTGTGACCATTGCTCTGCTATGAGGCAGGTGCGTTATGCCAGTCCACCATGGCCCTCCAAATTGCCTGAGTTTGGCATACAAAATGACCCGCCTGATAATGTATGCACACGCCAAAGCAATGGCAGCCGGCGCAGCTGCCCACGTTAGTAATGAACCAAGGACGCCCATCGCGTGTTAATTGAGGAAAGGTGTAAGGGAGACAGGCTTAAGGGCCATGGAGGAAGACATGAACTGGTAGGCAGTCTTTATATCAATACCTGGTTCCCCGCACCGCATGCAGTAGCAGCAGGCCAAGTAATCTGTTACCGGAGTTAACCCCCAATCAGAGTCGAGGCATACATCAGCAACCCATCAACGATTTGTCGGTTCTCGTATCTCATCATGGATTATATGGACTAGCATGAACAAAAGCGGGTATTTACTTACCACCGCACCCTGAGCTGCATGCAACCGAATGATCGCTTCGATCCTGCATGTCACTTGGCGGACATGCTTACCTGGCTCACTCCCAATTGAGCTGTCGCCACCTAACCCATTCCGCCAAAAATAATGGCAGTACATAATGAGAAAACCATTGAAAGGGATGAGCCTCTTAGTAGTGTACTGGTATCTTGTCTAACAGTAGACCAAAAGTTTCGGGGATTTTACTAACAGGAACTGTGTCCAACTTTTCCTTAGCCGCCCAGTCAATTACAAACAGTCAATTGCAGCAACTTATTGGTACTATGATGATGTTTTCTCAGCTTTGCTGGGCTAGATTTGGGTAAGTCCTGGTAGGAGTTGAATAGAGGTACTAAATGCTGAAGGGGAAGCGCAGCCTGGATAGCTGCACTCTTGTTAACAAAGCTCTGACATGGAGTGTACGCTCAGCATCGCTGGAAAAAAAAGCGGATACAGGATACATTGAGTATTTAAGCTGGTGACAGCGTCTGGATGATACTGTGTATCTTTACTAAAACTTCACCACTGGCGTGACTGCAGCAACAAGTATAAGATGTCGATACATTGTCACCTAAGGCGAACTAGATCTGCCCTAAAACACGTCTCCAAAATCTTGAAGGCTTACAGAATGCCTGTCATAACTTAATAATGGATATATGTAACAGGACATTGGGATCAGCACTGCTTGAAATCAACCATATTTGACTCTAGAATTGGAATTGGGACTTCAATGCCCTTTTCATCCACCACCGCTACAAGTCGTATAACCGGAGACCAAGGAGGCCGTATCTACTAATTAGTGATTGAAAATGTAGTAAGAACTTGAGCTCCAGACAATTCAATAGCTTGTAATCCGGATGGGTTGGCAACACCGAAAACAGGAGCGTGGAGGTCTTGAAAGCTTGCCTAGTGCAACTGCTACTGCACGTGAGGAATAACCCTCCTCGTTAGGTAGCCTGACGAGAGGAAAAAGAATCATATGTCTAGAACGATAGAAAAACTCTTGATAGAGGCATAAGAACCCTGAAGCTTGTGATTGTTTACACAAATACGCAGGTTAAAGACAAAGCATCGACATTTTTAGACGAAACCACGCCATACAAGCCACTTAAAAACCATAGAAACAAATACGATTGTAACGTAAAATATCAAGAAGTGTTGATCAATGAGTAATAGGAAAGATCTAATTTAGATCTCACTAGGTGTAGTTGAGCTTCTTTTTCGTGATTAATCATCAACTAGCTATTTGCTAATAATGGACGTTTCCAACCGGCCAAGTCTGCTCCAATACAGGCGATCTTGAACAGTAGTGGTACTTGATTTCTGAAAGCAGGGATATGATATCCATTTGCAACGTGAGTTCCTGCTTAACAGAAATAAAAGACTTCGGCTGCACTGCCTATGAGGCTTTTACTGGTATTGGGCGCGGTAGGTGTCCCAGTAGCTGTGGATGCGAGCCTCCTGGCCAGCGGTAAAGTGTGTGAAGCAAGAGCTGAAGTATACGTTAGCTGGCATTCTTTATCAACGCAGTTAGGAGGAAAAACTCACTCGTCAGAGTAGTCCATGTAGTTAGTCACAGGGTCAGTGCCAGCCAGGCTGGGGCAGGTGTCTCGGCCGATCTCGCAGTTGTAAGCCTCCTCGGCTTCGAATGGGGTATCGGAAACATAGTCGCCATTGCCGCCGCACTGGTAACCCTGGAAGGTGTGGTAGACTGTGTAGGTCAAAGATTAGCATTTTTCTGTCAACTGAAAACCGTATAAGTGACTTACGTCCGAGCCAGTGGCCGACTTCATGGGTACCGGTGTGTCCAAGGTTGTACTGAGGCAAGCTGCCACCGGGAGCGGAGGCAGACTGGATAACAACACCGTCATAGTAGAAAGCAGATGAACCGGTAGTAACAGTCTGAGGGAAGTAGGCATAGCCGAGGTAGGGGGTGCCGGGCAAGAAGTAGACGTTAAGATCAGCGTAGGTGCCCTTGCGGAGCGAACGCTTCATGGTCAGCTCAGCCCTATCGGCAGCCCAGTTTGTGTTGACGGTCCAGTCGGCGCCGGCCTGGGCGAATTGCACGTCATGGGGAGCGTAAGCCTCATTCAAGACGTCCAGCTGTCTATCCAGGGTGGACTGAGTGAGGTAACCACCACTGACGGAGTTGGAAGAGGCAATGACGTGCCAGTAAACATTGACTGTGATGGGTGCAAGGCGCGTGGCATTGCCAGCAACACGGGCGTTGTCCTCCTTGAGCTGAAGGCGCTGGGCAACCTCGATCTGCTCCTCGCTAGGAGAGGGAGTACCACAGGAACGCTGGGCAAGAGCGGTGGAGGCGGCCGCGAGGGCGGAAACGAGGAGAGTCTTGAACTGCATATTAAGAAAGAGACCGATCACCTGCTTGTAGTTGGCTTGGCTGGGTGGGATGAGGACAGAAAGGCACCTTGATGGCTGGCATTCTGGCAGTTTATATAAGAACCAGTTCTCTCGTTGTTGATCTCACATGTTGGAAGGCAGATCGCGAGGTTTGGGAAACTCGAACTTCAACCTTCCTCAAACGGTTGAGGCCCGAGGGTTTAGCAACATTGATCCGACAGGTCTGTTATTCGAAAAATGGATCTAGTTCAGCACCTTTTTCGGTTGGTAACTTTGAATGTGGCTCCGGTACCGGGGACTTCTGTCATGGTCGGTGTATTGGCACCTGCTCAGTCTGTCAGGTTGCAGACGTTTTTTGATTGACGACAGCAGCAAAGTGGCTTGCGTGATAAGATGGTTGCCCGGCATATGTGGAATCGCCAAGATAAGCACGGCTTTTGCGATCTATCAGGAAGCGCCAAGACGGCGATTGTGGCCAGGAATGGTACGTCCTTTGATTTCGTGCAACGGTAGGATTAAACCCAGTAGAGGTTGGTATCGAGCTGCCTCTTGCGCTAAACATGGGGCCGTCATTGGCAGGCATCGTGGTTGATTGAGCTCAATCGCGGTTATTACAGTTCCCACTGCCAGGTCTTGGCTCTCTTGGCGGTCTTGGTTGATGGCTTTGGCCGTCTCCCTCTTGGATAGAGATTGGCTGGAAGAAGCTTATTTTTACAATTATCGGGCGTTGCCGACCGACGAGGATGTTACCTTCCTTAATTCGACGTCTGTTCCACTATTATTTCAAGGAAGTTGACTGGCAAACCCCGCGCTGCTCCGCCCACATCCCGGGACTTGACCGGTGCTGCGCCGCCTTCCCCACATCTCCGGGGTGATCTTGACCTGCCGCTTGCGCTTCCCGCTACCTCCCGCCGGCTCCCGCTGCAATCATTGATCGGTCTTCTTATCACTGGTGGCCTATTGGAATTGATAACTCAATAGTGGCAAAGATTCACATGCCGCCGTATCTACCGGAGCGCTACGTGGTACACCCAGCTTTAGTCTTTTCGACACACTCTGTATGCTAGAAGTCCGTACTTGCATTTTTCATCTCGACTTGCGCCATAGATTGGGAAAGGATTCAAACCATGCCCAAAAAAGTCAGAATAAGTACTATTTGGAACCAAAGCCAGAAGCTGGCGGAGCAAAGGGCGACAAGATACGGGTGAAAATATAATGTTATACTGGGGATTTGACCAACACGAGACTTAAACAATTACGTTTTGTAATGTTAATGTAGTCTTCGGTATTCTTCAAATGGCTTTTTTAATGCGACAGACATGACACAAACATGTTGAGTCATGGTCCACCTAAAAGCTTTCTTCTAAGAACGGGGACCAGAGAGCAAGTCTAACCAGAATATAGAATGACATTAATTAGACCGTGGCAGGAGAATAAAATGAAGCGTAGATCTGGGTAATGACAGGAATAGAATAATTACCAATTATGAGGTGCGAAATGACCACCTGGACTGTAGATCAGAACTGGGATGACAAATGAGTCACAAGTAGGATAGCTAATAAACTGGTCGGTGTTGCTGTTGAGTGAGAAAGACAGCAATGAAACGATGCATGCATATGAAGGAAGATACTCCCATAGGATTTAGAACTGCAGTCAGTCCTAACCATCTCAAATTCATAATGGTTAGGACTCTGATATTTAGTGATTGTATCTAGCGCAGTGCTGGCGTTAAGTATCGTACTTTAGTGGAAGAAACCGAGATTATACATTTTGTCATTAAACAAACTTGCGTTGCAGTGACCTTTTTAAATTAGAAGAACCCTCGAGAGTGTATCACTACTAGTCGAGTAGAATTAGCTACATAACGTTGGAAAAGTGCTGCCTGTTTCGATCCTTTGTTGTACGTGCGTGCGTGCAACTACACTCTGAGATAGTGTGTCTTTCAGAATTACTCTGTCATAAAATGGTTTGTCCACATGCAATCTAGGCCAATATCAAAAATATGTGCCATGGCTAAAAGAGATATGAATGCACACAACTGGACCTAAGTCTCGTATTTAGACAACCAAATGCCTAAGATGTTCTCTTAGTGCAGCCGAATCGACGCTTGATTAGTTATGTCGGTATGATTATAGGTCTTTGGGCAATTTGGAGTAGGGAATTATATTGTACTGATGCTTGACTTCTTGCACTTCCGAGTTAATTCTCAAGATGAAAGAATATTTGAAACTTCCACCAATCATTCACCTCCTTATAGTTACACACTCCGGAATTTACAGCAAAACGATTCTATAGCAGAATGAGAGCATATATAATGAGCTTACCGATTGTCTATTTTCAAATTTCCAAATTGCCCTCGGGAAGAGGGTGGGAGTTGGGTTTAAACAAACTAATCCATTACAATTTGAGAGCTGCTTGACATGAATGCTTGTCTGTGGTGTATTTGCCCTTAATGCAATTGTATTTTCCGCAATGAAATTGTGTGCAATAGCACTGACATCTAACATTAATATTATAGCCGCTGGTCACATTAGTTAAAAGTTGCTATGCTAGCATTCATATTAGCTCACATAATTACTAGTATCTTAGTCTTTGAATAGAATTTCAAAGCAGGTGAAAAGAACGATGCTAGACGCTACGTGAACTCGAATACAATTGCGTCATGGTCCATCTTCATCCGACGAACTCTATAGAGGCTCACTTGTTAAATTCCCACACAAAGCATCATCCTTTTATCGTTACAACACAGTCCACAGCGTAACCGCAGATTCTTGTAGTCGCTACTCGGCTCAGAGCATATGTCATGCTCAGGGCAATGGCCATCCATCTCATTGCCACTAATAATGCCACCATTGCATGCCCACGGACGGGTGTTCTTGTTTTTTAATGCATCTATCGAAAGCATGAGCCCAAGTTTCCAGGTTTGAAAGATTGCAAGTCAAGGTAAATTTTATCCCATCGAGTGCCAACTAACGCCATTTTTGCCAAGAGTGGGGTAGAGCCAATCAGGACTGATGGTCTCAATGAGTTATCCAATAGTTTTAAGGTACCTTTGTTATCTATAGATTTTGCCTATGCCAGAGGTTCCAGCAATCTCTATCGATACATAACGCTACGTCACAATCTAAGCAGCCCTTTCTAGTGTATCTCCTTCGTTGCTGTGTGAGGTTATTCCCAGATATCTCGCCTAGCGGCTGGCGTAGTCTTAGTGCCTTCGTATTGCTGCAATAGGAGCAAGGCGAGTTAACCTTTCTCGATCCCTTCCGATGGTGTTCCTATGGAATAGATTTATTCCTTTTATCTGTAGCCTGCTGAGGTCGCAAACTAATCCGACCTCCTGCTAATGGCCCAAACTGCTGAATTAGCTGGGTTGCAAGCAGTTGCCGCCATTGGTACTGGTTTTTGACTTTTTGCTAGTTAGGCTTGCCCCAGCGCTGCAACATAAAGCTATTCACAATAACCACCTTAAGCAGGAAATTCTAAGCAATTAACTGCCAGCCTCCTTGACGAATAGGGCGGCAGTATTAATAGTATGACCTTATCTGGTTACTTATATTAACGCCACCTATCTTATGGTTATATTAGTTAATTAGTATAGGAACCGGCAGGTCCTTCCGGACTTCTAGGCCGAAGACTTACCGGGCAGCCCGCTTTACAGCAGTATCTCTAGCCGGCCGGCGCCGGGCCCGGATAACCTGCTCCTCTGCCGTTGCCTTAAAGACCGTAGTAAGAAAGAGCACAAGGGTATTATCCTTCTAGCTAAACTAGTTAACCTATCCAGAAAGAACTAATTAGTATAAAGATATCCTTAGAAAGGCGTT
>LFIW01002048.1:0-127455 GCA_001625285.1 Colletotrichum incanum
TCTTCACCTCTCCCGCTCCAACCCCCCTTCCTCCTCCTCCTCCAACGTCGGGGGCTGGAAATTCATGTCTGCCCAATCACGCTGCCCGCAATTCTGTCTGACACCATGAAAGAGGGTAGACGACATCCAAGGCATACGCTGCAAGGAGTCAAGATTACACCCAGGGGCACCTGTGCCTGGTTAGTCTCTCCGCCCATTTTTTAGGCTTTGCTGGCCCGGGGGAACGTGTTGTACCGACCGGGTCCGTCAACACGGGTCCAACTTTCTCCATGGTCGCTTTTTTCATCTTGGTACGACACTAGCTGCTTATTATGGTATCGAGCCTACAACAACTCCTCTCCTGCGTGGCTGTGCTAGCCAAGGTACGCCGACGTACGCATGCTGATCTCTAGCCTGCTCTAGAGCGCCCATTGAGAGAAAACCAATAACAGCTACTTGCCAGGTGATCCGATATAGCTTGCAGCCGGCCATCTTACACCTTGTGCTTTTGTTACATGTGCTCCA
This sequence comes from Colletotrichum incanum, assembly GCA_001625285.1. NCBI lineage: Eukaryota > Fungi > Ascomycota > Sordariomycetes > Glomerellales > Glomerellaceae > Colletotrichum > Colletotrichum incanum. The sequence continues at coordinate 505 of LFIW01002048.1, forward strand.
GGGGTAACCCAGTGTGGCTGAACCTGTCAGAGAGACAATCGAACTTCGCTGTCCGCACTCCCCCAAAAGGAGTTCCAGCAACGAAATGGATGGACGAGAGGCGACAGGCATGGGCCAGGATTCGACCCCCGGAACCGACTCAAGAAGTCAAAATCGGGATGACTTTGTGCTAGTGTGCGAGGTCGTTGCTCATTTCCCACACCAGGGTCTCATGGGTATGTGTCGTGGGCGTGGGAAAGGAAAGAAAGTGCCCGTGAGCGCAAATCACAGCAAAACGGTTGGCAGAACAAGCAGAGCCACCGTAGTCGCTCTACACCTTTTCCTAATGCCGCTTTGAACCTAGCACTGGTTGACTCTGCTATTGGGTTTTACGGAGCTAAGCTGTCGTTGCGCACCCGACACTTCTTCATAAGAACCCCCGGAACTCCCACCCTACCTTCACTTCAGATTGATTCCAGCAGCCGTGCATCTCCAACGACGAGTCCGGAGCCTCCCTGTATACTCACATACATAGACGTATGTTACATTCCTGCGGCCCACATCCCATCCCGAAGCCGTCTATTTCATCACCTTGATATATCTCTTCTCATCAGCGTTCTGGTTTCCCAATGTCTGGCCCATCACTGACAGAGCGATTCAGTATAGCAACATCCATCTCGCACACCTCAAGCCACCAAAAACACATTCTACGATGAAGGCTTTTGCAGCTTCCTCCCTGGCGGCCGTCCTTTGTATGTCATGGAACGCCATTTCCCTATGGATCTCAACTAACAACAGCGATAGACGCGGCGACAGCCTCCGCCGACCCCCTTGAAGCGTGCCCCAACGACATTTGCTTCAAGGTCGCTGTCCCTCGAGCCGCTTCGAGCTCCGGTAGTGGCAACCTGTACTTCCAGATGTCTGCCCCGACCAGCTACCAATGGGTCGCTCTCGGCACCGGCTCGACGATGTCCAACTCGAACATGTTCCTCATGTACACCGACGGCAATGGGAACGTTACGGTCAGCCCCCGCACTGCGCGCGGCCACAACATGCCCACGCTTTCCCAAAGCACCGACCTTGAGCTCCTTGCTGGCTCCGGCATCGAGAACGGCAAGATGATCGCCAACGTCCTTTGCACCAACTGCGCGACTTGGAGCACTGGCTCCTTGTCCCTCAACTCGGCCACCAGCTCCTGGATTGCGGCTTGGAAGGCGGGCAGCGCCATTAACTCGGCCAGCACCAGCCAGAGCATCCAGCAGCACGATGACCACAGCAGCTTCAACCTCGACCTGACCCAGGCGACTGTCCAGACTGATAGCAACCCGTTTGTGGGCTCGTCCAACGGTGGCAATGGCAGTGGCAGCGGCAGTGGCAGCGGCAGTGGCAATGGCAGCGGCAGCGGCAGCGGAAGCGGAAGCGGAAGCGGGAATGGCGGCTCCACCAGCGGCGGTGGTGTTGTATTTAACGGAGGCGGCGGCATGTCCAACGTCCTCCTCGCTCACGGCATCATAATGTCGATCGTGTTCATCTTCTTGTACCCTGTCGGTGCCATCCTCATGCCCTTGTTGGGCAAGTGGATGGCCCACGCTGCCTGGCAGTCGGTCGCTTTCCTCCTCATGTGGGCTGGTTTCGGTACTGGCTACGTATATGCCCGCGACAACGGTTATGTGAGTTGCCTCTTCTTTTGTGAACGGGAGGGGCTCGCGCTCCCTGATCCTACCAATCTGCCACCCAGGATCTTGAAGCTGATGAGACGTAGCTCTTTGCGCAAACCCACACCCTGCTGGGCACTGTAGTTGTCGCCATGCTGGCTATCCAGCCGTTCCTCGGCGTGGCTCACCACAAGTACTACAAGAAGCACCAGACCCGAGGCATCGTCAGCCACTCCCACATCTGGTACGGCAGGGCTCTGATGGTTCTCGGAATCATCAACGGCGGGCTGGGCCTCGAGCTTGCTAGCTCGTCCCAGGCCTATGTTATTGCGTACTCCGTTATTGCCGCTATTATCGGCGTTGCGTGGATTGGGTCCGCGGTTTGGGGCGAGATGCGCAGGTCCAAGCGCACCGTCAAGCGCGAGCAGAGCCACGAGTCTCCGGAGTCCCAGCAGCGCATCCCTTACCGCCAAAAGAAATAAATAAACAGGGTACTCTAGCAGAGAGGAAGAGGGGTCCGAGGAAGTGGCACGGAAGACTAGGGACTTGAGGGTAAAGGAAACCGGCCTCTCATTTTTGTTTTATTTTTGTAATGTCCATACCAAGGGTTGGTTGGGTGCCATCTCAATGATGGTTGCGGTGGATCCAGAAGACGCATCTTGAATAGCGGCTATTCTGGGTAGAGCTTGGAGTTACAAGGCGTTGGTAATGATATCATCTCGTCGACAACGAGGGAGTGAATTCACGATCACTTGATCTGTCCCAAGTACACTTGCCTTGATGTTTGCAAACTTCTCTTAGACAACACCAACAACAGTGTGTTCAAGCTGCAGGAAACTGGTCAATGTTGGAGGTCGACCGATGATTACCAAACCACCACAGATGAATGAAACCGATGGTGACGCAAAGGACTACTTTCAGTGTGGGTTGGTAGGCAAACAAAGTTGGTGTGTAAGTGGGTGTGTGTGTGAGGTCATGCAACGCCGATGAGGCAGCTCTCAGCGAGCTAGCCAGATCGCAAGGAGCTTAGGCCAAGCAAATCCGAACGTTTGGTGTAGGGTACCGTAGGGTGCCGTGTGAGCCTATGATGTCGGTGGTTTGGGCGTCTTGGTTCTGGACTGACGGAACTGTTTTCTCCAAGAAAGAAAAAATAAGCTGGGCGAATTGCCGCCGCAACCCCCGCAAACCACTTACAAGTCGGTCGAAGAAAAGAGTCGGTCGGTACTCACGTGATATCAGTCCACCGCTCCCACTCTGGAGCGCTTCTCTGCTGGTCACTGTTTCCCCGACCCGCCTACCAGTGGAAGGCGTGGGAAAGTGGAGAAAGACGAGCGAGAGAGATCGAATCGAATCCTGCCTGCCTTTCCCCCCCCCCCTGTAGTAGAGAGTCTTGGGTCGGTGTTTGGCCTTAGACCTGAGGCAGCAACAAAAACCCGCAGCGGTTGGATCATTGCGGTCCAACCAGAACCGAACCGGCTCACTCCAGCTTTTTACTGCTGCTTGTTCTCCCATCCCGTACAAAACCCTCAACCACCCGTCGTTCCGCCCTCTGCAACCCCCTTCCCCCCCCGGTGTCCTCCCCCAATTGAGCCAGCCACCGTCCATATATCAAGATGCTCGTCCAATTGTCCCGCGCCACTGTACGTTATCTCCCCGTTCCCCGTGATGGACTTTTTGCTGCGGTCGCCGTCGGTGTTTCGACGCGGCGGTCGATCGGAAGAGCGAGGCAGGTGGGAAAAAACTGACATTGTGCAAATAGCGCGCCGCTTCGGCCGTCTCTCGGCTGGCGAGGCCCAGCGCCGTCCAGATGAGGGGATTCATCGCCCCCACGGTCTCACGAAGAGGTTCGTCATTCTCTCATTTCCCCAATCGTCGATTTGCAATTGTTCCGGAGAAGGACGAGGAAGAGGCGGCGGATGGAGGTTGTTCGGATTGCCGGTGCGGCTAAGGGAGGCCAAGCTCCGAAGCTGGGCCTGGGGTTGCGTCTCGACCTCGGATGACGATATCGACCATCAACATTTCGCATCAACAAACACGTCGTCAAGCATCGCCCTCCCATCGTCAATCCGACACCCGATCCATAGTTACTTCATCTTCATCGTCGCCAAACGCCCGTCGCCGCTTCCTCCCCCCCTCCTGCCCTCCCTTCCTCTGAGCATCATACCCTGTCGCCGCAACCGCCGAATGTTGTTCCGAACACCAGATATACTAACCAAGCCTCTGATACAGCCGACTTCGTCCAGGAGCTCTACCTCAAGGAGCTCAAGGCCTACAAGCCCACCCCCGTCAAGGACTCTGACGCCCAGGGTCAAGTCCAGACCTTTTCCCTTCCCCAGACCCCTAAGTCCCCTGAGGAGACCGACCTCGCCGCCAGCCTGAAGGAGTACGAGAACATGGCCGTCGAGGTCGAGGGCCAGGACGCCTCCGCCGTCGCCGCCAACGGCGAGCCCGTCAAGCACGACTGGCTCATGATCGAGGAGGACGAGGAGGAGCCCCACCACTAGACGCGGGTAACCCTCTCGGGGTCCCATATCGAAAAGTTTTTTCTAAACGAACACCGCATTTTTCAACCCCGTCTTAAACAACCGATCGAAACAATCTACCTTGGTGAAGCGATTGGAGGGAAAAGTGCTTTTCCAACTCTCGCCTTCCTTGGTTCTTGTAAACCCTGCCGCTTGCCCCGACGGACCAAAGGAGTGGAAGTGTGTTGATGGAGAGAGAGAGAGAGAGAGAGAGAGAGAGAGAGGAGAGCTGAGAAACGAGGGGAAAGAAGGTGTGCTGGGAGGTGGTAATCCCGTGTATATTGTCCAACTGAACCTCGCTGGCTAGGAATGCTATTTGCATGCGCTCAAACCGTCAAAGCTTTTGTTTTCGTGATGGCTTCTTGGACCCGCGTGGTGCTTGCGTGACATGAAGTGACATGTCCTCTTTCCTCGAATCACTCGCATCACTCCCGTCACCATCGGACCCCCCATCTACTTTGCTCGAGATCCATCCCATTCAGCATTTCCAAGACGCCTTACTCGAATGCTTCCCCTTCCCCCCCAAAAACTAGCCATGCAGATGTCACCGTTCAAATCACCAGAAGACGGGGGCATGTGGGCCCCGGAAACTCCCGGGAGACAGTCAGCAAACATCCAAAACTTGAAGAGACGGGACATATGCGACCTTTGAAGAAGAGAGGGGAAGGGGGGGGATGTCGAGCTGACTGAACCCCCCTCCCCCCCGAGGGCGGTTCCCTCCCCCACGGCGCCGAAGCGTCCAAAGGGGCACGGGTTAAGAGTCATCCAAGCCCCGTCGTGTTTTCAATGCAGCCGTCGCAGTCCTGGGCAACGACAAACAAAACACAGCGAGCGCAACTCCCATGTCCCTTGTTCCAGTTGACCGGGAGGGGGGGGGACCCACAACAGGACGACGTGGGCACTTCTTCCTGCGAAACCCAAAAGGCCAATTTCGCAAAGTAACTAACTACTACTACGGCCCGGGATGCAGACTCTCTCACAATCGTCTCCATGTATACCAGTCGTTCGACTCCTGTTCCCATCAAGGCCCATGACCTCCATGTTATCCATCATAGATGGTCAGAAAGAAGCATCAGAAGAACCACATGCTAACGCACCCCTCAAAAGGATCTTGCACAGATTGGGAACATCACCATCGTGGAATATAAGATGAAAGACTGGTTGTCTTTTAGCTAGCTGATTAATCAGTATTACAGACGGCTTGGTCTCAAGCCGTTCGCCATTCCCCCTTCTCCCCCTCTCCCGCCGATAAAGAGGTTAGATGCGGTAATCTTCCACACCAACTCGAAGTCCCCTAGACCTCGGCCATAGCAACAGAAAGGGCACGTGAATGTCTTGTGAGAAGACCGCTTCCAGGACGACAAACATCTGTGCCTTCCAACCAGGAGAGTAGCTTTCCACCATCCAATCCATCTTCTGAAGTGCCTGTACCCTAACTCGTCTCTCTTTCTCTCTCACCTAGCCTGCGTGCGAGATCATCCCGCAATGGCCTGTAGAAGGAAACATGCATGCATGAAGGCAAGACGTCATGAAGGTAAGTGAACCGAAACACTGGGATCACCAATGCTTCTAGGGTTCCACGGGATTCAAGAGTCTCGTCATGAGGCACGTTGTGTATGTGTGTATGTGTTGTAAGTGCTTCGATCAGCTAAAAGCAGCATTCTGAAGGCCGATCCAGGATCCGAATGTTCATCGCTCTCAGCCTAAACGCCATGTACCGATTACACCCTTATTGATCACATGCAAAGTTGACCGCCCTTATGCACTGAATCCATGAATGTTCGTTTTTTGACTTCGTAATGATGACCGTGTTTTGCTTGTGAAAAAGGAGGAAAAAAAAGTGGCTTTGATGGACTTTTCTTGTCCTCAAAGTAGAACCAAAAAGATGACCAAGACACAACCAGAATGCACTCATTAGACGTCAAAGTGTCCGCCTCCAATCATCTGTTCGTCGTTGGTGGCTGTGCGCACGATACCACTCATGCGGTTGCTCTTCTGGTTCACGTCCTCGAGGTCGTCCCAGTCATCATCCTGGTGGTGAGAATCACGCATCTCCTCGTCGTCATATCGGTTCTTATCTCTCATATGATCGTCGAGAGCGCTCTCATCCACAAAGGTGAAGCCTTGGAAGTTGGCCTGTACAGAAGGCGAAAGGGGCGTCGATGTGGCGAAGCCCTTGGACAAGGCCGCTGCGCGTTCGTTGAGAGAGCCATTGTTGTCCAATGCGTTGGTGAATTCCGGGTCGAAGTAGGACACGTCCGTCGCCGAAGTCAACTTGGGCTTGAAAGGAGGGGTGATGAGCTTCTTTGCCAGAAGATCCCAGTCGATGTCTGCAAAGAAGGGATGACGCTTCAGCTCCTCTGCGTCGTCGGTTGCGCCGAGTCTGTGCTTGGGGTTTCTGTTGAGCAGACCCTTCACAAAGTTGCGGCCCTCCTGTGACAAGGTGTCCCGAGGGAATCGGACCTTGCCAAAGGCAATGTTCTTGTACATCTGCTGAGTGTCTTCCGCGTAGAAGGGGCTCCAGCCGCAGCACATCTCGAAAACTAGAACTCCCAGCGACCAAAAATCCACCATCTTGGTGTATCCTGACTCGTCGAGGAGAACTTCAGGGGCAAGGTACTCGGTGGTTCCGCAAAAGGTGTTGGTTGTGTCATTCTTCGTGAGGTTCGCCTTGGACAGACCAAAGTCACAGAGAGCGATATGGCCGTTTGCGTCCAGCAGAATGTTCTCTGGCTTTAGGTCACGATACACGATGTCGTTGTTGTGGAGGTGTTGGATGGCCAGGATCAGTTCTGCGATATAGAACTTGGCTCTTCGCTCATCAAACCGACCTTCCTTCTGAAGATGCCAGAACAACTCTCCACCAGACATGTAGTCGGTGACCAAGTACAGATCCGAGGGTGTCTGGAAGGAAAATTTCAGGCCCACGATGAAGGGTGAGTCTGACATGGCTGTTCGGACCAGAATGTTACGCTCACCGACGGTGTGGGCGACTTCCTTCTTCTGGACGATGACCTTCTTGGATAGGACCTTCATGGCGTAGATGCGTTCGGTGTCCTTCTTGCGAACTTGATAGACCTGGCCAAAAGTACCCTTGCCAATCAGCTTAAGAATCTGGAAGTCCTCGGGGCCAAAGTGCTTCCGCTCGGTGCGCTGATAGACGGCTTCGACGTAAATCTCTCCAGTGGGAGCATTTTCCGCCACGGTATCGGCATGGCCCTTGAGGGGAAACCAGCCACGGACTGGGTTGTTGGAGTCCCTGTTCGCTTGGAAATCCACATGGCCCAGGAACTCCTCGCCATTTGCGCTATGGTCGTAGACGGAGATGTCCACCAGCATGTTTGAATCGACAACATCGCTGTTCTAAGTTAGCCAGAGCAGAAACGGCCGGTCAATGGGGCCAAACTTACAACTCTGCTTCGGCGTCCCACTTCGGGCTGGTAAAAGATCGCCGCGACCGGTTGCGAAATGTGTTATAGTCTGAAATACTGGTGTTGCTGCTTTGACGGCTCCGCATCGGAATAGACATGGCGGGCCGACCTGAGTCGCTTCCTTGCCTTTGGATCGGAATGCCTCCAAAGGACGGCGCCGGCAGGTTCACATCCTCTTCCTCCTCGATAGAGCGCGGGCCTCCCGAGATGAGCTCGCTTCTCTGAAATACAGCCACGACATAGGGGTCCTTGGCCCGTCTCAGACCCTTTGCCTCTACAATCTTGATCGTGAGCTTGCCTCGGGCGGCAGGGACCTGAGCGCCGGTGGTTCCGCTCCTGGGCGTCTGAGTGCCACTGGGAGGCACAGTCTCATTGCTGCTTCTCTTGGAACTCGATCGCTCCTCAGACTGAGAAGGCTGCGCGGCCGAGAGCGCCCTGGTGGGAGTTGGTGGGCCACTCTTGAATGCCGCGACTTGTGTTAGCTTCTTGAGCTGATCAACTGACGAAGAGCTGTGAAGGGAAGTGGCTTTTTGCGCTGAACCAACGTGAAAATGGGTGGGAGATATCGGAGTGATGGGTTTGGGAAGACTGGGATTGGAAATGTGATGGGCATGCACAACTGATGTTGTGACGATGCTCGAAGGTTGGGACATGAGAGTAAGGCTGTGACACTTCTTCGGGTAGTCCGTGACGCCTCTTTGGAGCAACGGTCGCGCAGATGAGGATGCAGCGGACCGTGTCTCTCCATACCGCAATGACAGACTTCTCTTGAGAAGTCCCACCGACGACCGTCTTGATATCGGCGGGGTCGGATACTGATGTGTCTGAACCAGTGCCATGGGTGAGGTGTATGGTGATGAAGGCCGCTCTTCGGGGTGATGGGGAAGTGATGGGGAGGTTGGTTCGGGATCGCCACAGGGCACAGCATCCACTGAGCTGACCTGAGAAGCCTTCCCGTCCGTCTCGACTTGTTTCGTTGAGGGACCAGGAAGCGATTGTCTTTGATTGCGATCCGACGCGACAGGGGCAGATACAGAATTGTGAGAAGAATCTGTACGAACCTGGCCGAAGTAGCTCATAATGCCCGGCAGGCGTTTGTCATGGAGGTCGGGTTGGGGGGTTGCCACACCGGAGCGGGGTGTATCAAAGCCGATCTGATCCGCGCCATCTTCGTCAGCTGCGGCCGCGGGGGTCCTGCTGTGGTGGTTAACAGTACGATTCATCGTTTGATTTGTGGCGGAAAATGCGCGAGGAGGTAAATCCTGGGTTGGCCAACAAGGACGGTGAGGGATGAACACGCTGAGCAGTAGGGCGAAAAAGCGGAGGTGGAATCAAAGCAGGAGAGCTAGCTCATGACGGCTGCCAAGCCCACGGCCACTTGACGAGGACGGAGGTATTGAGGAGAGGCGGAGTAGGAGGGAGTTTTGCCTCTGTGTGCCTGCGGTGACTGAAGGGAAAGAACGGGGAAATTTTTCTTCGTCCTCTTTGGCTTGGGTGGAAGCAAGGATGCCGTCGCAATAGCTAGCCGGGTAGTGCAAGTTGTAGGGGATGATGATGCAAAGAGCCGAAAGGGAAGCGTCGTCAAATAGGAACTAGTGCAAAGTGGATTTTTCTGTTCCGAAGACGCCCCCGTTGTCCGCAGGTCCTATCTCCGGACACTAGTCAAGGCCTTGAATCGTAGCGCTTTAATTGAACTTAACGCGATGGCGGGGCAAAAGGACGCTGAGCGCCGCGAGGGGAGAAGGGGAGAGGGAAGCCAATTGGATCCAAAATGGGTAGAACGGAACAGGGAGAGCTTCAATGCAGCTGGCTAGAGCGACGAGAAGACTTGCTCCGGCTGCTGGACCTTCAACGGGCGAGTCAGGCCTCGACTGGTTAGCCTGTTGCAGCATTGGCTCCTGGGCTTGCACTGGCAGAGGCGGCCCCCGCGTCCTGGCTCCTCTATTTGCGATCCTTTAGTGTTGTCGCCGCATTGGCGGCCAAAACGAAGGGTTCAGGTAAAGGCAGGTTAGGTGGTTGGCATGGGGTGAGGGATGGAATGGGGTAGGATGGGACGAGGGGTATGTAGTGGTTTGCATTTGCATGTGCAAGCGTGAGATGGGTGGTTAACAGGACTTTGAACTGGATGCATCGTACATCACACGCAACGTGAACCACGGAGCAGAGAGCAGCTTGAGCGCCCCGGACCACCAGGTAGTGCTGCCACTAACACTACAGAACGGGCGCGCGCAAGAGGGTAACCCGGCGGAGATGAAGCCCTGGTGCCAGCGGGAGGAGGGGCGAGAGTGGGAGCGGGCGTTGTAGAAGCAGGAGGACGACGGCAGGGCAAGGTGAGGAGAGGAGGGGACACAACTGGGCTCAGTTGCTTGCAGCCTCGGATTGTCGTCCGGGATCGTCTGGGATGATTCGGCGGTAGGCTGAATGGGCCGTTGACGGCAGTCTGATGCCACTGACACTAGCCAGATGAGGAACATCCTCCTTCAAACCGTCAGGTGCAGGAACAAGCAACTGACGGCAGACGTCCTAGGAAAAGCACCTCGTTCGCCAGCCACCCCTCCGTCGCCACGCTTTTGGGTAGCATGTATGTACGAAGTAGACATGCCGCAAGGAGGGGGCAACCTTCTAAGACGAGAGGCTTATTCAAGGGTCCAGCTCCTGTTGAGACTTTGGGAGTCGGGAACGACAACCCTGAACATGGCCATGGAAGGGAATGAAAGCCCTAATAACATATAGAGCCAAGACTTGGACGCAAAGAAAAGCGAGGGGAAGAAGGAAATGCCGGTCTGGATTGCACGGCTCCCAGCTTTGGACAAACGGCAAGTGACAGACCGGGCAGGGGACAAACCACTCCCCAGCTAGGAAAGGAAGGAAGGCGGATATCAAGCGAATGGAAAAGGCGTCACAACTCAGACCGGACAGAGGGAGGAGGCGAACTAGCGCCACAGCTTTGACCAGGCAGATATTGGGGCAGGCCACTGGCCAGAACAGATGTTGAGAAAAGTAAAATGCGCCGTTTGCCAGCAAAATAGGTATTGCGGCAGTAGGAAGGCCCGTAGAGAAGAAGACAAAACACACAAAGGCATACGTACAGCTAGGAGAATGCTCAGGGTAATTCGAGTGTAGAGGTATCAGGGGGAGGGAGCGTGGTAGAGATGCGTAGCAGAAAATCGGCACATACCTAGAACCTGACATCATCATCGCTTGTGTCGCCCGCTTCAACAGGTCGAAGCCGCCTGTGTTTGCATGTGTGCCCTCGGCGCCGGACATGGTTGCTGGTTGTCCGCTGTACTCGTGTGACGGTGATGGCCTAGTCGAGGCAGAGGCCTAAACCCTTGATTGGCGTCAAAACAGGCCGAGATATCGCAGCGTTGCTGAAGGATTGGCCGATGCAAGAGATTGAGCGGCAGAAGCGGTGAAGTCTGGCGCAGGTGGGTGTGCGTAGGTGAGAGTGTGGTGTGGTGGGAGATGGTTTGCGTGAGGAAGCGGCGGCGAGTGCGGTGCGGTTGCGGTGCAGGTGTTGTGATTTTTTGGAGTTGGAATTGGAGACTTGATTTTTTTCTCTGGAGGGGGTGAGAAGTTGAGAGTGGGATGAAGTGAAGGTTGGCCACGGTCTGTTGTGTGCGTGGGAGTGGATGCAGACGGGTGGAGGGGGGAGAGGGGATTCTGAGAGGAGGGGGGCGGAAAGGAAGGAAGAGAGGGGAAGGCGCGAGTGAGTCCAGGTAAGGCCTGCTGCTTCCTGGTTTTTTTGCCTTCTTTCCCTTGCTGATTTGTTGACTGAACACAGCAACCGGCTGGCAGTAAAGGCAAATAGGACCTCGAATGAGGTAGCAGGACCAGCAGGACGTGGACGGCGACGGGGACAGGGCAGCCAGCAGCACCAGCACAAGCACCAGTGCCAGCACCAGCAGCAGGGCAGGTCGAGTGTCCGTCCGGCGTCGTGTAGGAGTGGGGCGGGGGGCGACAGCGCAGCGCTCCAGTCGATGACAATAGACTGGTCTAAGGCCCGAATGTATGGCAGGGAGTCCGTAATGTGGTGATGAACCCCGGGCCAGTGAGAATGCGGCTATCGCAGAGGGCGGATCGTGAAGTGGCACCGAAGGACGGAAGGTTCATGAGGAGAAGGACCCGATTCCTGATGTTGAGAACCTGGAAAAATCGGGTACGAGGTGGGGTTGGTCGAGTCAACGTGAGGTCAAGCGTGAGATGTCAGAGAGGGAAGGTCGTTGGCGAGGTGAGCCGAGTTGAGGTGTTCGTTTGCAAGGAACTCGCGTGGTCGTAGAATAGTGTAGACCTGAATGGTCGGCAAAGGTGAGGTGAGTTGAGGCGAGTGAGGAGAGAAGAGGGCATGGAGATGAGGCGGAGTGAGGTAAGAGGCAGGAAAACAAGCCTGTTCTCTGGGGGCGGTGGGGTACCTAGAGAAGGAAGGCGCCTGTCATGGGCATTCAGTCCTATTCGATCCCGTTCTGGATCTTCTTGTTCCCAGAAGCAATTCTTGATATAAAGTGCCTTGCTTTGCCGGATGGCGGTGATGCCTGGGGCAGAGGTTTAAAGGAAACTGGGAATCCAGACTGCCCAGCCTCAGGTTGACGAAGTTGGGGAGTCACAGCCCAGGCCTGGGGGTATTGGGGCCAGTCAGGGAGCGTGTGGTGTGTCGGTCGGTGCAGCCCGGCGGCCAAAGGTAACTCCACAAAAAGAACGGTACCTTCCCAAGGTTGCTGGACGCTCCCTCCTCGCCTGTGGTAGGTTCGTACATAGGCAGTGAGAGAGAGACAGAGGCAGGGAGGAGGAAAAGGTACGTACCTCGGTCTTGGGCAGGGCCGTCCAATCGACGGTCGTCTTACGTAGGTAGTATGCGCTAGCCCGGTGCCGTCAGCCCGTGTAAGATGCTAGGACGGATGGCAAGGTGCGAGCTGCTCTCCAGTAAGGTACCTTGTCCGGAATGCCGTTTTGGGGATTTTGAGACTACCAAAGTGTTCTGGATGGTCTGCATTCCACAAACCAATCTTGGTCACTTTTACAGCAGGTAGACGGTCAGCCAGAGGTAATATCGAGCAGACAACTGGGCACCCGCAATGGCCGTAATTGTCTCAGTCGCACCTCCCCCCGTCATCTGCAAGCCGTCGCTTCCCCAAAGCCCACGCTGATGTGCCACCCCTGTCCTCCGCCTGTGTCCTCTGCGTCGACTTTGACCAGCTCCTTTCTTTGCATTCGCCTTAGAATCCCCTCTTATTCCCGCCGGCGATCTCATGCTAAACCAGCCATGGCACATGGTTTGATGTCCGAAGGGGTTCTGCTTCATTCCCAGACGTACAAACGCAACCCCCAGAGTGCGTCTCGACATCGCGTTTGGGCCATGCCGTTCATGGACAGTCTACCGGTACGTCTCCGTCATGTCTCGTCCGGGCTTGCTCCATTGCAGGGGAGTGTTGTTCTAGACGGCCTTCTAGAACCAACCGAGCAGGCCTGCAAAGGAATGTTCAGCGCCCTCCCGGTTTGAGCGAGGGTTTTGCCGCAACCAACCTACCAACATCTAGTCAGTACGACCGCACCTTCGGAGCGGAGCGACGCGAACAATCAATACAAACAGAGCACCATACCGGTAGTCTATACAACATCCCGGGGTGGGGAGCACGAATGCTTGCACGATGGCGTCGACTGGCTCAGGTCAGGCTTGTGGGGTTCTCACCGGGCTCCCTCCGAGACCGCCGCCATGAGGGATCCTCCTCGGGAAACCGTCGACCCCCGCCAGCGGGCCACCCCTTCCATTTGGACGTGGGCGAGTGAACCGCGGGGGTGGGTGGGTAGGTGGACGATTTGATTGACAAGGTGGATGAGTCAAGACCGCCAACAAACCAACATCAATATCAGCTTTTGCAACGAAGCATTGGCCCCCGACACAACACCCTCTGGCCGCCACCCAGTCGTACAGACGCAGAGCTATAATGTCATTTGTCGCTTTTGCCTCCCGTGGCCGCACCTGCAGGAAGAGTTGATTACCTCGCTGAGCCAAGAAGGGGGCTCTGCTTTGGTCAGTCCACTCCCTGGCCCCCATTCCCCTCACACTGTCCCATTCGCAACTTACATGGATGGATTCTGCGAATTAAGACACCGTCGGGGTCTGGAATGTCTCGAGACAACCCCAGGCTCACGAAATCGCCCCTTTCCTTCAGTTGCCCCCAGTGTCAGCTTGCGATGCAGTACCACTCGGCTCGGCGACTGCCATGTGTCATTGGCCAAATTCGCGCCCTCAGTCCTCGCACACCTCGATACGACATCATGTCCTTGTCCAGGGTGGCGGGTCTTCCAGAGGCGGGTTTACCACGGTGCTAATGCCGTAGTTTGGCCTATCAACGATTGAGGTCTAACGGTGGCTTTTTGTTCGACTAACCGGCCGGCATGCCAATACGAGTCGGCACATTCCTAGCTTTCCCAGATGACCTACTTTGACAACAATAGATATGGTCGGTAAGGGGCTCATATATTGACGACACTACTCTTGTCTACTCCAGGGCATGAGGCAACATTGCAGTAACCCACAGAGGCTACTTCCTGCCACCGAGAACCCATCGAGGCATAAGGTTACATAATAATTCCCAGCAAGGAACCGTCAGCAGTTGCGTCTTCAAACGGGCGGGGAATCCTCCTTGAAGTAAGCGCTTCTACTTGATTTGCCTCCTTACTCAGACTAGGTTGTCTTTTCCGTCTCGTTACACAACCCCATCATCGGTCACTTTGCACAAGCAAGGTATGGGCAGGAACTGTGATAGTGCGGTAACGACTCGCGAATCTACATGTGGTTCCTGTTGGCACCAATCCTCTCCAGTACTTCGCCTACATTCCACGCACTGTACCAGCACGCGTACACTCGTTGTAACCACACGCTTACATTCCGGAATGCTCTAAATCGTCTTTTGCATCTCAAGTGCCTGCACCATAATCTGTTTGACGGCCGGAGCAACCTCGCTAAACATGGTGTCAAGCTCGAGCTTCAGGATCCAACCCCCCTCCTTGTCTCCCCCAAACTTTCACCCCACGCATGGTTCAAGATGGACGCAAGTCGAACGACACCCGCCAATCTTCCCCGCCGTTCATCCCTCGGTGGAGAAGCTGTCCCGCCTCTACGTAACTGGTGGAATCCACTACGTCAGTTGCTCTCCTTCCTCCTCCTCAACTTGAGATCTCCAACTTTGTCCCTCCCCTGTCCGGTATTGCCCAGCGTTCGAGACATGGCGGTTTTACGTCGACGAGTCATTAGGCTTGTACGCAATATAACGCGACAGCTATCACGGCTGCCTTCGTGTCCTTCCAGTCGCTGCTCAGGGCACTTGTCCTGATATACAAGAAACATTGCAGCCGGGACACTGGGACATGCCCTAGGGACAACTTTCGGGGCCTGGTCTATGTTCATGCTAGACGACCGACGTTCTCTTTTGGCGTGGAAATGAATATCCCCTGCTAGAAGCAGCTGACTCGTTTCCAAACAAGAAAGCTCGGCCTATGCAGAAATCGCGTGTACCTTGTCTAATGCAAAGCATACTTTACGAACCACAGTCCTCTCGAGTCCTATTCTCATGTGCACTCGAAGTCTCTTTCCTCGACTCGTCGACATGGTACGGTTAACCGCGTGTCCCCCATCAACGTTTCGCAAACCCAACCCGGAGCAATCCTCGTCCGAAGAAAATTCGACCCGAACCGCCGGATCTGCATCTCGCCAATCCCGGACTGTCTGTCTCCCGGTAAAATGCAAGGTCTCTGTCTAATCTTTAGGCCCGAGTTCCCTCTCGGCTGCCCCCATTCGGAGGCCACATGCCGAAGAACCTACGTGCTTCTCGTGCGACCCTTCGTGCATCTGGCAGGCCCCCATTCTCACATGAGCGCTCGCTGGTGCTGGCAAGCGGGGAGACAGCAGCTAGTGCCGGTGCCAGTTTCATCTGGTATGGACAAGCTCTCGGAGCTCAAACACTGCCCCGCCAGCATCGACAACTTTCCGGTGACTGCGGAGGTGTTCTCTCACTGGCTGCCGTCTGCCGCCGGGAGCTTTCGTGCGTCTAGAAGCAAGTCCGATGTCTGTGCTCCCGCGTTCCGCCGATGAGGGGGTAATACCTCACGTTTTGCCATGTGCTACTGCCGGAAAATACAGGGCCGACCTGACGAAGCACAGCTACCTAACGTCTCGAAACTTCATGGTGTCGAATGACCCGAATCCAGTATCCCTTGTCATTGCTATGACGTTGTCCTAACGTTGATCTTGCCCATCTCGCCAAGCCACACATCTCCCGTGCCCATTAAGCCCCCGGTCGACAACATGCCGTTGACCAACTTCATGGAGTCGGCAACAGATTCTGGGTTCCGTCTGGTTACATTAACTTTATCACTGAACAGATGTTGATAGGCCTGAGCATAAAAGTGCCGTTGGTAGATACGTGTCATGATTTCAAGGATTCACATTCAGCATTGTGCTACTTGATCAGATTGCTAACACTATGTTCCCGGTGGTTGGGGATCAGGAGAGATCACAGGAAGGTTTTCTGTCACGGAGCTCTCTAATGCGTCTCGATGAGACTTGGATTCCCCTTGACTTCTCAGAGTGAACACCCTTGTAAGCGTTGTTATTTGGCCCCTGATACGAAGACGTTTACCCTGTTGTTGTTCGTTGAAACGATGCCAGCCTCTCCCTTGGTTCATGATCTAGAGGACATGCTACTGCCCAGGAATCATGCGTATGGGTCGAAATGCCATTCGTGTTATATGAAAACAGACTCGCTATGCTTGGATCTCCAGGACCCATTGGAAAACGCTCCAGATGCGTCTAGTCTAGTGGTTGTAGTCCGTCATATCATGAGATGAGCCGCTCCATGCCGATTTACTCCCATACGGAGGACAACAATGCCGAACCCGAATGACTTCCAAACGCCGCCAGTATGTTTTCTCGCCATGATTCATTAGCCATTAGTAAACCACACCCCTTACGTCTAGACCTTCAAGGCATCATCTTCTCCTTCTCCTTAATCTTGAGGACGATCCGCCGCTTTCTCGACGCCAGGGGAACCTTGACCCAAACGGCGTCGTCAGTCTTGACCCATTTGAGGTTCTTGGTCGAGAGCAGGATTCTAGGGCGCTTCTGCGCCGCCAGGAGGGTCGAGGGCTTCGGGCGGATGGACATTCTTTGCTGCTGCTGCTGCTGAGGGTTGTGGTGAAGTCTGGGGCTCGGGAGGAACGCGGCCTCCTGCGCCATCCTGACGATGACGATATCCTCGGCCGGCGGGGACTGCGGGAGGACGAGGATGTTGGAGGGGCAGTGGCGGCGCGGCGCCGTGAGTGGTTGTTCTGTTACGGGTGAAACGTTCAGTTAACAAGAAGCGGAGAGTGAAGAGGTAGGTGTTGGATCTTACTGCGGATCTTGAGTGGCGAGGCAGTTGAGGTTCTGGTGGTTGGGGGTTGATGCTCCTTGGTGAAGCCAGGCGATGGTGTGTTTAAAAGGATTCGATGCGACTGGTGTGAAAGCGTCTGGTGCGGCTGGAGTGGGTAATCGATGATGCAGATAATCACGTATTCACCGTTGGATTTGAACTCTCAAAGCAGGCTGTAGATATGTCTCGACTCTGTAATGAAGCTGTGTTTGCGTTTGTAATGATTAAGAGACGTTTTGAGGAAACAAAAAAGATGGATAAGGACAGCTGTGGGAGGAGAAGATATAGGTCGAAGACCAAGGAGGCTGATCTCGATGTGAACAACTGATACAAGCGATGTTTCCCAGCCCAAAGATTAATGACCAGGTTGAGACGAAATTTGTGTACGATTCCCTGGGTTTTCTATGCCGTAAGACAGAGAAATGACGGCATATAGAGGATCATATGGGTAGGCGGAGGAGGTGAATGACCACGGCCGAACCCATCCGCGTGACCACCACTCCATTCACCCAAAGCTCCACAAGGCTCTTAGCAGGACCACATCACTAGACCGCGAATTCACCAGAAGAGGCAGGTCTATGAACCAGAAAACGCTGGAACTGATGCATTGGTTTCATTTCGTTGAAGCGGGAGAAAACAGGGAGTACCGCGATGAAACGCCGTTTCTCAACTAACAGTTAAAAGCTCCAAAATACTTGTTCGGTTCATGCAGAAGGACAAAGCATCGATTGAAAAAATAATGCAGTTACATGTAAAGACTGCAATGAATTCTTTAAAGCATATAATCGATACACACGAGACCCGTCCTGGCTAAAGATAGACCAGCCCGCCCGTGGGAGGTCGCGATCAGGTTCCTCAATTCCGGGCCTTGTACTCGGCGATGATCTGGTCGATCCTCCGTTCAGCCTCCGGCGTCCCTTTGGGGTTATTCCGGGGATCTGGGCTGCTTCTGGGAAGCAAAGGATCATGAAAGTGCTCTGTTGATCTGTGTTTTAGCAACGAATTCCATTTCCGTAATTGCACCTGGTCTTGTCCATTGCTGGGTTGTTCAAGACATGGCAGATGCGATGCATGCACTGCTTCCCCAAGCCCACAGTAAGAGACAAAGAAACGGATACTGATGGCACTTACTCGGGTCGAAGCGCTGGTCAAGGAGTTTCGCCTTGAAAGATTCAAACTCCTCTCTGAGCTTCTTGTTGTTCCAGCTGGGCGCCGCCTTGGATTCGTCGGCGGCGCTGCCTCCGGCCTCGGAGCTGGGGGTCTGGAGCTTCGCGGAACCGGCAGCCATTGCTTGCGTTATGTTTCCTCAAGTCAAGATAGTGTTTAAAAGACCTGAAGCTATGGTAAGAAGTCGTGGAGCCGGGTTGCGGGCTGTAGGTGTGAGCTTACAGACTGCGCTCACTTTCAATACCCGATTTGGCAACCTGGGATGCGCCAAGAGAGTAGTTGGGAATAGACGTCGAGAGCTATAAGAACAACCTAAGCACTGAGAGATGAATGGAGATTTGATAACATGAAGATAAGAATCTAGGGATACTACATTGATACGCGAAGAATGAAAGTAAAGATGAATTCCTCGCTGCGGCTTACGCAGTAAACTGGACAAGTGATGAGGGTGGAATGTCGTCTGCCTGGGCTGTCACCCGGCCCGGGCAACCCCACCATACCCAAGGGTGTTTCCAAGATCCGATGCGCCTGCTGACCCCTGGTGCCCCTCCACACAAGCCAGGAGGCAAGACTTTGTTGGTACATCCCCTTTAGCGAGCAGTACTACCGGAGAAAAGTAGCGCTAAGGCCCTCCTCCCCAGCTGAGGGGAGCTAAAATCGAAATAAAAAAAATATAGCCGTCCTGACGGAACACCTCTGTCCAAGGCACAGCCAACAAGGGGTCGGGTCCGTCAACTTCATCTCATCCCACCTTTTTTCCCCATCGTGCAACTGTGAACAGCCAGCTTCCTTCAGCCCTGGACAACCTCCGATTCTGGGTTGCGTTCACCTCCTCGAAGCCTTCCGATGCTCCCACGTTAGCTGCCCTCACCGCTCGCCTCGTCACGGTCACAGCACGCTACTCCCTTTTCCAACCTCATCCAGCCAAAGCACCTACTTCCTAGGCAGGCTTACGTCTCGGAAGGCTGCTTTCAATCCCCCACACAGCTGCCGACCAGCCTGTATACCGCGCCTGACGCCCCGAACGACGTCTGAACAAGATGGTCAAGAAGGGTCCTGTTCCCGACGCTTGGGAAGACGATGACTGGGAGTCTGCCGCCGACAAGATCGATGGTGGGGCGCCGTTACAGCCTGAGCCGCAGGCACCGCTGAGCAAAGCAGAGCGCCTTGCCCAGCATGCTGAGTCGAACCGCAAGCTCTGGGAATCAGCGTACGTCCATTGAGGATGCCTCCATCTCCCAACAGCATCTCCACGCAACTTCCCCGTCGACCGGGAATTCCATTCTTTAGGCGAGCAGCCACTGACATAGCAACCCCGACAGCGATTCCCCCACACCTCTGACCTTCCTCGAAGCTCAACCCTCGGTGCCACTGGCCACGGGCTTCAAGCCTCAAGTCAAGGTCCTCAGCCGCAAGCCCGCACCTCGGACCATCGCCCGCCGTGACCCCGTCACCGGCCTGCTCTCCCACCTCTCCCTCGCCGACGACGACGCCGATGACCAACGCGCCGAGAAGAAGCCCCAGCTCACCCCGGAGGAGATCCGCGCCAAGCAGCAGCGCGAGCTCGAGGAGAAGCAGCGCCGCTACGAGGAGGCCCGCGCCAAGATCTTTGGCGAGTCGAACCCCTCGTCCGGTGTTTCGAGTCCCGGAACGACGACCCCGCCCAGAGGCGGTGAGAATGAGAGAGGAGGAGGGCGCGGCCGCGGTAAGGGCCGCGGTCGTGGCGGCGGACACCGAGGAAACAACTCGAGCCGACAGGAAGACTACAGACGGCCTGGCAGCAGTAGAGCTGACGGCGTCCGTTCCGAGAGCGGCCGCGAGCTCTACGACCCCAGCTACGCGCCCAGAGCAGGGTTCGCAATGCAGAAGCGAGGGGGCGACCCCGGCCCGCATTCTGGCCGGTCTACGCCGAGGGACGAGGATCAACCCAAGCAGGCCTTGCGAGCGCCACGCGGGCCGGACGGGAGTGGAAGAGGAGGGTTTGGCTTCGCCAAGCGAGGCACCAAGGAGGGTTGAATTACTACTATGCTATCGACATGAAAGCTACCAGCCCCCGCCAATCTTTCCCGCCAGCTGGACAACGCGCTCCGTGTCGCTCGCCTTGTCCTTACCCACGTCGCTGACCACCTCGCGATACGTGGTGAGCGCCAGTCTACCCAAGCCTATGCCAGTAATGCCCGCCCAATGCGCCAGGGTATCCCGAATGTAAGAGGGCGAAATTCCATCAATAACATCCGCTCGAAGGTCACCGTTCTGAGACACACCATCTTCGCCATCAGAGTCCTCCGCTGAGAAGTAGGCCTCGTCGACCTCGGCCAAAAATACCTTCTGCTCCAGAGGGCCGGGCTTGGTCTCGAAGCCCTTACGCTCGACAATGATGGGGTCGTCGACCTTGATCTGCCCACCGCCGTTGGTGCAGCCGCCGGGGCAAGCCATGACCTCAACGTACGCATACTCGAGCCCGGCAGACTTGCCGGCGGGGCGCCTGGCAGCGCCGAACGCCTTGCCGCCAGGCATGCGAGATGGCCGTGCCGGCTTCAGCTTCCGCACCAGGTTTTGGATGTTCCGGAAGCCATAGTATCTGGCGGCCTTGAAAATCGGATCGCCGGTGGAGGAGGCAACAATGAACTCAACGACGTCGGCGTTGCGTCCGCGAACTACTTGGATCTGGGAATTGGGATGCTTGGAGGCCACGGTTTGAAGGGTGAAGTAGAGGTTGCCGCCGGACGTGCCCGCCGCCTGAGACGAGCGGTGGGCGCCGCGGCCAGGGAACAGGAACTTCTCCAGGCGCGCGTCGGGGAAGGATGCGCGCTCGAAGTTGGGCTTACTCCGGGAAAGGTCGAAGAAATTGAAACCCCTTGATTCCGCCAGCATGAGGACCTCCTTGCTCGTGATGACGCAGTCGACGTCGCGGACTCCTCTGCCCGGCGTCCCGTCTCCCGCCCAGACCGAGTCTGTAAGCTCCTCGCGACTTGCCTCCAGCTTCTTGTCGAAGCACGGCATGACTGCCAGATGCCAGATCCTGCTCGGCGGGATCCCGAGCTTCTTGCTGAGTGTGGTCTTTAGCAACGTGCCCATCAACGCCTGAGGCGACTTGACCCGTGATAGGTGCGGGAGCACGTAAGGGTGCGTCTTCTCTGCGTAGCACACCCACCCGGGACACGACGACGTGAGGATGGGCTTCGTCGCAGACGACGCAGGCGCGTCCTCGGCGCCCAAGACCTCGTCCGCGCCGAGGACCAAACACGCTTCGCGCGCGACGTTCGTATTCAGGACCCACGTGAACCCGTTCTTGTGCCTTCCCGCGCTCGCGAGGCCCTCGGGACCGCCGAGCAGTCTCTCGAGCATGTGCCCGGCCTCCTTCTCCGTCGTCCCCTTCCCCGCGGCGGCGGCCAGGCTCGCCCTCGTCTGGGGCGACACGCTGGCGACGAACAGCTTGCGGCTCTCGTCCTCGAGCCCGTCGACGCGGAACTGGCCGCTGCCGTCCGGGCCGACAATGCGCAGGGCGGGGCCGAAGTCGAGGGTGTTGAGGACCTCGGTGTGCGACTGCATGCTCACGAGGACGGCCTCGGCGGAGGTGACGCAGCCAGAGCAGGCGAGGCAGTCTGTCAGGGAGATCTCGGCGGGCGGAGCGTTTGCCGCGGCGGCGGAGCCGGGTTGACCATCGAGGATTACTTCGTGCTCGAGGGAGGAGGGGTCTTGCGACGGCGGTGGCGGGGCCGAGGGGAGGGTTTCGATAGGCTTAATGCAGGCGACGCCTGGACTTATAAAGTCGTTCAGGTCGTCTGCCGAGAGGATTGCGCTCATCTCGTCGGTCGGGGAAGATTTTAGCTCGCAGGAGATATCAGAGGAGGGTTGGTGGTGGTGAGGGTGGTGGGATGTCGACGATGGCGGGGCAATACGCTTTGCGTTGCGATGCGGAGGAAGAGAAATATGAAGAACGGGCCGCAGGGACTTGGGAGGGGAGTCGAGCAGTTGCAGCAATCAGCACCTCTTGTGGAAAAAAAGGTAAAGGGAAGAAAAAAAAGCAGTAGATAAGAACCCAGGTCGCCTCTGGTCAGAACGCTACTATACCAAGAATGAATGGTCCCTCTCTTTCTCTCTGACTCCGCGAACCCGGAGATGCGCAAATGGTTGACGACTCGGCAGCTAAGGAAAAATAAAATCGACAGGATGTGATTGCAAATCAGCCCCCCACCACTGGGCTTTTGCAGGGGAAATGTCGCTGACAAGGCAAAGTTGGGGAATCCACAGGCCACCCACTGCGAAATCGGCAGGTGGCGGATTGGCAGGGAAAAAAAGCGGGCGAGAGGGTGGCTGGCCGATGGGAGGCCCCTCCCGCTGGCGGCATCGGCCCAGGACCCCTGAGAAAGAAGCCTGAGAGGCCCGGAAATACAGGGGGCATTCTTTGCAGGCACAGGCGGTGCAGCTGGCCGGCGGTCGACAGGGAGGCCAAGCACGGCAAGGGGTGGACGCGCGCCTCTCGACGGGCCGGGGAGGTGGCCCAATGACGTCGCTGGGCGTACCGGACGACCTTGCTCTACGTACCATTTACCTGAGGTCATCCGCGCGTGATGGAGCTGCTTGGAGCTCCGGCCCAGCTTCAAGATATCCCCTTGGGCGCTCTCAAAGCTATAGCATTCTACTTGCAAAACTCACCGCTCGAAAGCAGAGAATAGCCAAGAACCTAAACACTGATTGCGCCCTCAAACACCACAATGGACGTATGTCCAACCCTCCCCTCCCCCCGAAGCCCGCGCGCACCGTGAAAGTCGCTGACAAGCTCCCTCTGACGACAGGCGATATCAACCTTCAGCTTCGGCAACCTGGGCTGGCTCGCGACCCAGGCCGTCCCGCTCATCATATGGCCGAGGTTCATCACCAACCTCCTCCGCCCTGAGGACTACCAGGCCGCAGGCTGTGAGTCCCTCTCGTCCCCTTCTCCTCCCAAGGACATGTGAACTAACCACTACCTTGCCCCCCTCCAGCTCTTGAAGACTACTTTGCTCGCTCCCTGGGCTTCGCCCTTCTCACCCTCGGCCTCCTCGTCGTGACCCTCTCCGGCGCAGTCCCCCTCACGTCCGAGGACCAAAGTCAGCCCCCCTCCCCACAATTTCCTTGCATGTCGGGCGCCCTCTCTGCATTATACTTACATCTCACAGCGCCCCCGGGAACCGTCTCCCCTTACGCCAACGCCGCCCTGGTCCTCTCCTCTATCCACCACGCCTCGGCCGCTTTCTATTGCTACAGCAGGTATTTGCGGACAGACCAGACGGCCTTCGTCCTCGGCTGCCTCGGCAGCACCGTCTTCGCCGTCTTCGGCCTGTGGTGTCTCATGTTCGCCGGCGACAAGTCGCGCCGCAGCAAGAAGCACGGCTACGACAAGGACACGAGCTCGTTTCCCTTCAAGAACACCGAGTCATACCGCACCAAGAAGAAGGGAATGTAAGTGTCTGGTTTGGCTCTCATCGACCAAGTCAACATCGCTGCCTCGAAAGGCGTAGTCATCCAACACGCGTCTTGGGATTTGGCATCAGTGTTGCCGGTTCAAATCTTTCTACGAGTTGATAGCGATGTTGTCATGATGTAGTAAAATTCACACACCTCTTGTCAAAGTCAATACACAATATGCAGCGACGAGCAGGTGACCAACATCGAGACGTTGTAGAGGCGACTGTGCCACTGCTTATCAATTACAGCCAACGATGAACCATTCTTCTAGTGTACTGTACAATACGCCATGCGCCATTTTCCCCGTTTGTCCCTCGTCAAACTTTCCCAGACGCCCGTCACTGCATGCAGGCCATGAAGCCCATTTACTCCACGCCGAACTCCCTGTTGTTTATTATGCTCAATAGTTGGGACCACTCTTCTCCAACGAATGCCAAAGCGTGCACTGTCTTGCGGTAAGCCTTTCCAGGAGGACTACGGGCTCGTCTTTTCCGCGCGGTTGACAAGTCCTTGCCGACCGTAAGATGATGCTGCTCTCTTTTCCGCATATTTGGTATCGTCTGCTTTGACCGCAGAGGCGTCGGAAGTGTTATCTGTACCATGTTCTCTTCAGTCGTCGGGAATTCATGTAGACCTGGACAGGCCTTCTCATGCGGTATGATGAGGTAATAATAAGAATATTCGTGACCACAGTAGACGAGGGGAACTTTCGGTCCGCCCATGCCCAGCGGTTCCCTCACGAACTCTCCAAGGTCGCCGTTCCAGTCTGGATTCTCCAAGCAGCTCTCAAATGTCAACGGCCGACTCTAACTAGCTGCCGCAACCTCCGTCGAGCCAGTTCCATTGGCAAGAGTCTCTTTCTTGCTAGAATCCTGCTGAGAGTCTGCGCCATCGCCGTTTGTTGCAGCCGCATTGCCCTCTTGGCTTTCAAGCACGCCCGAGAGTTGAACGTCTGCTGCGCCTGAAAGCACCGCCTGTCTGCGTTCATGCCAGTCTACCTCGCTCTTGACAACTTGGGAAAAGAGAACCTCCTTTTCGCGCCAGAGGTCCTTGTATTGCTTCTCCCAGTACTTCACTTCTTCCGCAAGCTTGGCTGATTCCTCCTGAGCCCACTTGACTTGGAATCTACAAAGTTTGTAAAGTTTTTCAAGAGGTATCTTGAGCTCCTCGGGGGTAAAGCCTTGCTCTTCGGTTAGGGGCGTAAACAGGTCGGCCGAGAGCTCATCATCCGCACCATCGTCGATGGCATCATCCTGCCCAGCGGCGTGTGATTGAGGGGTCTTGATGATGATCTTCAGCTTGCCCTTGCCTGTAGGGCCGGCCTGCATGGACTTGGGAACAGGGTCGGAGGGGCGCAGTGCCTCTGTCTCGTGAACGGTCCGCATGTGCTTCGCTAACGCATCGGACCTCGTAAACGAGCGATCACATTCTGTGTTGGTCAGCCTCTGTATTCCGATCAGCCGAGGAACGGCAGAACAAACCCGGTAAGTAGCAGTAAAAGGGCTTCTCCCTAGTGTGGCTGCGCATATGGGCTTTGAGCGCGTAACCGCTGGCATGGCCCATGCTCTTTCTGTTGCATCCAATCCATTCGCACGTGTACTTCTTCTGTCGGCTCTCTATGTGGTCGCTGTGAATGTGGTCCACCAACTTATCCATGTTGCCAAAGTCACCCGCGTCACAGCCCTCCCAGGCACAAGCCGTGACCTGCTCTTGGAAGTCCTCTTCGTCGAGTTTGGCATTGATGGGAGAACTGGGAATGTCACCAGAAGTGTCCGAGGAGACGTCCGACATGCCATCCAATGGGTCCGGCTCGGGTACTACCTCGGGTTCGGGTTCGGCGGCGACCGCGGGAGATGTCGTTGACGCCGCTCCCAGCTTCTGTCGCTTCGAAGGTCGGAGGAGCGATTCATCCTCGTAGTCATGGACCTCCTCATCGGAGGCATCGCTGTTGTCCATTGAGGATAGAGGTGATTCGGGCGGTGTCGAGTCTCCACGAGCCATGCTGTGCCGTTCCGGGGATGGAATGCTCTTCGAGGGATGCAGGAATTATCGTCAGTTGTTTGCTGCTGAGAGGTGCGGAATCAATCGTCGCCAGAGACAGTTAATTAGGAGGTGAGATGATGGAAGATAGATGATTGGCAGCAAGGGAGAGTAGATGATGGATTAAATGGCAAGATCCAATCGAGTGCAAACCGATCGCTGGAGAAATCACGTCGGTCTCGCTCCTGACAACTTTAATGATGTTTGCGCCTGGGCTTGATCCAGTGTCGCGACGAGCCGTGGCTCACGGAGCTCTGGAAGGTGGGTCCAGTCAGCGAACCAACTTCACTGGCGTATCAGTGGCCAGTGGCTGCCAGCTGGAGCTGAGTGCGACAGCTGGCACATTTGCTCCTTGTGGGCGCCTGGCACCCACCCGGGTTCCTCCCCTGCAACGATGACTCGAGGGGTCTTTGAAAGTCGAAATCGTTTTGTTTATTCCCCCGCCCCCACCAACACCACAACACCCGGACAGACACTCTTTTTGCGCACTTGCTGCCACCTTGCTCTGAGCACTCTATATCTCTTTGCCCATTATTATACTCATCATGGCGTCCTCGCGCAAGGTGTTCTCCCTTGAGGGAAAGGGTCTTAAGCTTGACACTGCTGCCGACCTTGAACCCCACATCGCCGAGTTGCGCTCGACCGATGTCGAGGAGGTCAAGTTCCTGGGAAACACCCTGGGCGTTGGCGCTTGCAAGCTTCTTGGTGAGGTTTTGGCCACCAAGAACAACCTCCAGGTACGCTGCTGACGGCGCCATTACTCATGCGCAACTGCTAACGAAAACGACCAGTCTGCCGACCTCTCTGACATCTTCACCGGCCGTCTCCTGAGCGAAATTCCTGAGGCTCTGACGTCCCTCCTAACTTCGATCCTCAACCTCCCCAAGCTCACGACGATCAACCTGAACGATAATGCTTTCGGCATCAACACCCAGGCGCCCGTCGTTGCCTTCTTGGCTGCCCACGTCCCCCTTCAGCACCTGTACCTGAACAACAACGGTCTCGGTCCCCACGCCGGCATCCTGGTGGCGAATGCGCTCTCTGAGCTGCACGCAAAGAAAGAGGAGGCGAGAAAGGAGGGCAGGGAGGTTCCATACCTTGAGACTGTTATCTGCGGTCGCAACCGTCTGGAGAATGGCAGTATGCAGGCCTGGGCCAAGGCCTTCAGCCTCCACAACAAAATCAAGGAGATCAAGATGGTTCAAAACGGAATTCGCCAGGAAGGTATCAGCCACCTCATCAGCGAGGGTCTGAACCATGCGACCGAGCTGCGCATTCTCGATCTTCAGGACAACACCTTTACCGTCTCGGGTGCCAAGGCTGTTGCCAGCGTCCTCCCGACCTGGACACACCTTCAGGAGTTGGGTCTCAACGATGCCTACCTCACGGCCAAGGGTACCGCTCTCGTCGCCAAGGCGCTTGCCAAGGGCAAGCAGGACAAGCTCGAGATCCTTCGTCTGGCTTTCAACGACATCACCCCTAAGGCTCTGACTGGCATCGCGAGCGCTGTTTCCGACTCTTTGCCTGCCCTGAAGAAAGTCGAGCTCAACGGCAATAAGTTCGAGGAGGAGGACCCATCTGTTATCGCCATCCGCGAGCAGCTTGAGGAGCGCAAGGAGAAGATCGGTGGTGATGTTGTCGATGAAGATGCTTGGGGTCTTGACAGCCTCAGCGATCTTGAGGGCGAGGACTCTGACGAGGAGGAAGAGGAGGAATCCGAGGAAGAGGAGGAGGAGGAGCTGGAGCCCTCGAAGAGAGCCGAGATTCTCATCAAGGAGGCCGAGGAGGCCCAGGAGGAGCCCACCGTCCAGCTCAACAACAAGGAGGTGGACGATCTGGCCAAGAAGTTGGGCAAGACGGAGATTTAGAGGCGGACGGATCATTTCCTTTGGTTTACAGGTTTAGAAGATGGAACGCAAGAGGAATGCCCCCCATTTACAGGAGTGAGGAGACAGACACGATACCCCCCAAAATTACACTTCATCCCACAACATTGCGATGGCAGTCGGAGAAAACTGGGCACGGTCTATACTGAAGCTTTTGCTTTTCGAGAGGGACGATCACCAGCTTCTCTTCGCGCGGAGGCTTGTGCAGTACATGTCGTATGTCCAGGGCAATGTCGAAAGCCGCAACCCCCCGGATGCCGTCACTCCACGATCACACCACACACCCGGCGTCCACGAGACTGCCAAATCACCAGAACAGCAGAGCCCAATCGCGTGAGCACAATTTGCAGTATATAGGAGACAGTATGTTGTTACGCTCTGCCAGTTTTGTAAAAAAGAAGAAAAAAATGAAAGAGAACAAAATAAGCAAATCAATTCAAGTTAAAGATATTTGCACGTCACTGCATCATCTCACCTCGCCGAACACGATATGACGGGACACTACCTTTTCGAGACGAAAGACTCAGTCGTCGAAATCCTCTGGGATATCGCCATCTCTTTTTTCATATTCCGCATTGCGCTGTCATACTTCTTCCTCACCTTCACCACAAGCACGCTGCTCTCGTGGGCCGTCTGCACGTATCAGCAACACCAGGCCCCCCTCTCACAACAGCAGCACGGCCTCGGGACCCCGCAACCCGAGCTCGTGATCATCCCGCTCCAGGCCGCCGTCGGAGCAGTCTTCGCAGGCTACGTTGTCGTGGCCCACGACGTTCCGCGCGTGGCGTGGTTCCGGCTCGCCGTTGGTGGACTGGCGGCGGCGTTCCTGGCCGGCGCGGAGGCGGTTCTCGGGTCCGTGCTGTATGTGGAGGGCCACGGGGACTGGATCCGGGAGGCGGATGTGAGGTGCTGGATAGCGGTACTGAGTGGGCTGGGGGTTTTTGCTGTGATGCCCGCTGCCTTGATGGCGGTTGAGGGGAAGGAGAAGGGAAAGGCAACGGCGGCGGTCGAGGCGCAGGGGCGCGTTGATGGAAAGGGCGGAGTTTGAGGGCGAGGGAGCGTTGGAAGTGCGAGGGAGACTTGCCCCCAATAAAACCATCGCAAGTGGTGATCTTGGGGGTGTTATTGTGGGATCAGCCCGTCGTTGGTGTTGCAAACGAGACGGAGCTGAAAGGGAAGCAGGGGCATTAAATTGTTGGAGTGCCCTGCGTGTAAGTCTCGAACGGGACACTGGGAGAGTTTCTCGCGATGGGGGGGTCGCTACGGTTAGCTCTGTGTGCCTTGTTTTTGCTGTTGGGTTTCCAAGTATTCTTTCGCCCAAGTGGCGCCACCGAGACCATGGGACAAAACTATTGAAGAATGACTTGCCTTCAATCAATAATTCGAGACAATGTTCACATTGCATTGCCGAAACGACATGTTGGCCGAGACATTGTTTTGAGGGCGGCGCACCATCCGGTTGGAGGTCCCAACCATGGGCTCCCGCGTGTAGGTAAGTGTGTAAGTGAGGTTGGGTGCTGGAATGTGGCCCTGCGGCTTGCTGTTGCAAAGGCTCTTCTACTTGTGGCGTAAGTTCCTTGGTTCCATGCCTACAAACTCGTGATCCAAGGGATTTTAAAGTTGGGTCATAACTGTGAAGATAAAATGGCTAAGCTTGGAAATATTTCGATGCCCTCGGTAGATTGTTGCAAGCAAGCCTGGGGTGGGATGGCAGCTGTCAGGGGTTCGAGTTGGGGCCCGGCGTCGCCTGTGCAGCGCCCGGGCAGTCCCCGCTGCGCTCGGGTGGCAGGGCTCATTCTTCAACGTGTTGCAGTGCAGCGTGCCTGGAAAGAAGCGGGGAGCGATGCGCAGCCAGCCATCTGCGGGCTGTCCGACGTCCCCAACTGCGGACCTGCAGAATTCAGAACACCCTCACTTTAACGACATCCCAACGTTCTACGTGGGGTCTGACCGACTCGAAGCGTTGTCTGCAGGCAACAGGAAACTCTGTGCAGAGAAGGCTGTCGTAAACAACATTGGGTCTGTTGGCTCAACCTGACGCCTGCCGCCATGGACCGGGACATGTCTCTTCGCCGGTCTCCCGCGCGTCATGGAATTGCTGGAGAACAGGACGACCGAGCTTGATCAGAGCAAGTGTGTGGCGTCTCGATAACTCAAGATTTTATGGTCTAGCGAGTCAAACGGCCCCTCACTGCAGAACGAGCCAACTCAAAAGAAGTGTCTTTTCGAGTCTCATATCCCCTTCGTCTATGGGCACATGTTTCGGACGTCCCATGAGCTGGGGCTCCTAGGCCCCCATGGCGGCCCCCATTCCTCGATGTGGCAGCCAGTCCCCAGATCACGACACTGATATCAAGGGACCGGTGAGCGATGCAGACTACAACCTCCCATTCCATGTTCTTTTCACCACCATCCACTGGGGGGGTCTGGGGGTTGGTCAACTGTGCCACCAACTCTGCGCATTCCTCTCCGTGATGCATCTCGGCTTGCCCCTCTCCCCTCCTCTCGTCAACCCCTTGGCCTCCCCGAAGAGACAGGAGATACAGAAAGCAATAAGAACCTCCTTCTTTCTCAACAATGTTCGTTATTGCTTCTCCCTTTCACTCCTCCCCTGTCGATCATCACCGGCCCTCTCCAGTCACTAGTTTGCAGCCATGATTGGATCAACTCTCCTCTTGCATCTTCTCCTTGCGTCCCTCGCGGGCGCGGTGCCCGTGAACGAGCGTCGCTCAGCAAGGCCGAGCTGCAAAAAGCCAGAGACCGTCGTTCAGTCCACAAGGGTCACCATACCAACATCACAGGCGGCCACGACCTCCAGCCCACCAGCGGGTTCAGCGCCGGGTCCCATCATCGTGTCTCCCTTTCTTCCTCCAGTTTCCTCAGCTACAGGGCCGGCACCGCCTGTCGTCTCATCACCCGTAATTTCTTCTGTGGTGCCCTCGGCTCCGTCCAGCGGATCCCCGCCCCGGACGTCGAGTACCGGTGTCGTGTCTCCACCTGTCACGAACCCGGGAGCACCTTCGTCGGGATACAGAAATGTGCTGTACTTCACAAATTGGTAAATTGAGCCATTCAAATATCAGCAGAGACCGTTGCTAACAGGCTCAGGGGCGTCTACGGAGCCAACTATCAACCAGCAGACATTCCCGCCGATAAGGTGACGCATCTGCTCTACTCCTTTGCCGATATCGCTGCCGATGGAGAGGTGTAAGTCAACGACGTCAAACAGACTTACCAATGCCGGAAACTAACAGTCGAAGAATTTCGTCCGACCCCTGGTCAGATACTCAACGACAGTATCCGGGCGACTCAAACCAGGCTGGAAACGCCTACGGATGCATCAAGCAGCTGTACGCCTTGAAGAAGCAGAACCGCAAGCTCAAGCTCATCCTGTCCATCGGCGGCTGGACCTGGTCGCCCAAGTTTGTGCCCGTTGCTGCAACCGAGGCAGGCCGCCAGCGCTTCGCAACGTCGGCCATCAAGCTCATGCACGACTGGGGGTTTGACGGGTAAGTCGCTCTTGACAAGACTCGCTATGCTCAAAGCTCAGAGCTAACAAGTGACTCAGAATCGACATTGACTGGGAGTACCCCACCAACGCCCAGGAAGCGGCCAACTTTGTCGCCCTCCTCAAGACCTGCCGCGAGGAGCTCGACAAGCACGCCGCGCAGTACGCCCCCGGCTACCACTTCGCCCTGACCATTGCCTGCCCGGCCGGCCCGACGCACTACCAGAGGATGGATCTCCGCGGCATGGACCCATACGTCGACGCGTGGCACCTCATGGCTTACGACTACGCCGGGTCCTGGGACACCACGACGGGCCACCAGGCCAACCTCTTTACCGACCCGTCCAACCCGGAAGCCACCAAGTTCAGTACCGAGGCCGCGCTGGCGTACTACCTCGGCCAGGGCATCCGCTCCGACAAGATCGTCCTGGGCCTGCCGCTCTACGGCCGCTCGTTCCTTGACACCGACGGCATCGGCAAGCCGTACAAGGGACTCGGACAGGGGTCCATCGAGGAGGGCGTGTGGCACTACAAGGTCCTCCCGCGGGCCGGCGCCGTCGAGGTGTTTGACCAGACGGCGGGCGCGCTGTACAGCTACGACGCGGGCTCGCGGGAGCTGGTGACGTACGACAACGTCCGGAGCGCCAATCTCAAGGCGGACTACCTCCTCAGCAAGGGGCTCGGGGGCGCCGTGTTCTGGGAGGCGGCCGGGGACCGCAGGGGCGAGGGGAGTCTCGTGGGCGCGCTGGCGAGCAAGATGGGTACCCTGGACCCGGCGCAGAATCTGTTGAGTTATCCCAACAGCCAGTACGCCAACATCAAGAACAATCTGGCATGAGAGACCGGTGTTTTCCCGTCCGTCTTCGTTTCCATTTCTTTCTTGGCTTGATATTTGGGGCATTAGAGGCGTTGAATCTTTTGGAGGTGGCTCTTTGTTTTGGCAGACGGCTGATGAGCTTGCATATGGATCACGAGCCATGCCCATGAGTGATGGTTGAGCGGGCGAGATAGAAGAAATGACAGAACTCCGGCTTCACGGCAAAACGACTCCACTTTGGCTTCCTTTGAAATTCGCGTTTATTATTGACCGCGAAGCTCCATGGTTGGCTTTGCTGGCTGATACCGTGTTCACAACTTCTACTACGATGTAAGGGCAATGACGGGCTTACCTGATGGGCGAGGCTCTGTCAACCTTGCACTCTTGGCACTTGAGATCTTGTGCAACGGATTAGAACACTGCATTGCGGTATACTAAGGAACGGCCGGCAGCCATGAAGGCCTCGCTTTCGGTTCGCCGCATGGTCTTTTCTGCCCTGATGGAAGTTCTTGTGCCTCGCCGGGTAGATTGATTGTCTTTCTTGAGAAGCAAGTGTTCAGTCTGAGCGGGCCTGACTTACACGTTCGCTACACGCTCCTGGTAAGGGCAGACCATTAAGAAACCATGTTCTTGCTGGCACCTAGGGATCTTATTGGTGTCCCAGGACGAAGCTCGAAGCAATCGTTCAAGTCACAAAGTTCCCATCGAGAATTAGGTGTTTGCTCCTGTAGGAGCACCGTCCACGCCCTGCTTATACGCCGTCTCGCTAGGGGCACTTTTGTCATGCAACCCAGCAAGTACACAACAGTTGAGCGAATCTGTTCCGTAGGGTTGGGATTGCGGTACTGTTGTTACCGGGGGAGAGGTTCTATTCCAGAGCTACCGATAGACCGAATTCTTGCGCAGGGGAACGATGGACTGACTGCCCACGCCTGGCATCAAATGGCGACTGTTGGATCAAAACCAAGCAGAGTCCCGACGGCTTGGCACTGCGCTTCGGCAGGCGCCGAAGACCTTCCAGGGTTAGTGCTGATGGGAGGGGCGAACAAAGCGGTTGGTTTGGTGCTTATTAGGATCCGCTGAGTAGGGGGGGTAACTTGGGGGAGTTCGAGACTGCTCGCTCACTGGTTGGTAGCTGGTCTAGCCTCGCTATAGGCGCGAATCTTACGAGCCTTGCAGGGCAGAGCTCTGGATAGACTTATTTGATCACTTGGTCGTGCCCTACCAGTGAATGGGGCTGACGATCGGAGCCGCGACGGAATGGCTTTTTCCACGTCAGAGAAAGACATGGCGGGAGAAGGCCCCCTCACCCGCGGGGCAGAGGAGAGGTGCCGACGTTGGCCGATGGAGGGGCGGTAAATTCCAGAGCAGTCTGTGGCAGACTGCCGACGTAACATGGGACGACGATGAGCTGCCGTAGTTGCTCCAGATCGCATCTTCAGATGGATTTGATTTGGGCTGGCGATGGACATCTGACAATCAGGGCACGACAGTCTCAAACTCGGCATACGACGCACCGTCGGCGATAGAAACTTCGGCCATCTTTGGATGGTTCTGGTCAATGGACCAAACGATCGTGATGATATTATTTGTTGGGTCGATGTGCCGTGTCATGGGAAAGGGGGGGTGAGTCATCCGGCGAGAGATTGAGAAACCGCGCATGAGAAGAGTGGTGGTACCCCTGTCGACGCAAGGCAAAGGGGTGATGATTGGCTTGACGGAGCTACCGACAAGATCGGCAGAGGAGTTGGTTGTCTCTGTCCAGGCTTAAGTGCGTACGCCTCATGGCTTGTGAAACTGTTCGTGTAAGTCAAGGTTGGGCGCCGGACGTCACTTGGTGTAGGGTTGATGTACGGCGCGCAATGCTGCTGCAATAAACTACAGGCGGCCTTCACAGGAGGCGCCGAGTTTGGGAATTTGGGGTCGGTTTGACGTCGAGCTAGATGGATTTCTATTGGCAGCCTGGCCGGTTATGCACCAAGTGGAGCGACCTTTCCTACCGGGGTCCGGAGTCTCCAAGCCATCCCGCTTTCGTCATCACTCGGAATCCCTCCCCATCCACCGATCAGTAATGCAATGTATTACAGGCGATAACGAGCACGATGAACCACGTCTTGCCCAAATGAACGACCTCTTAACTCTGTTATGCGCCAAATGTGCTTTCACAATTCCAATCAGTTCAGCCACTGGCTCAGGTGGACCGTGAGGGCAAGGCAGTCTTCTCATTTTGACATGTAAGTTGAGAGAGGCGCCGATGATGGTCCAGCGCGACTTGCGGAATGAACTGCGTACTGCGTAGAGACTTGTTAGAGAGCCGCGGAAGGCTGGTGTTGGCTCTTTTATCGTGTCGTTACACCTCGGCCTCAGTTCACTGACTCTTGCTATGCGCTACGCTGAATCTTCAACACTGGCAACGTCAACTGAGAAGAATTTGAGCGCAAGACTGGACGGTAGTTGATGACAGGAGGACCCACTCTTGTCTCCGTTAACTCCGTCGCACGTCTAGACATGGTTTTTTTTTTTGGTTTTTTTTTAGCCGCTGGCACCTGATTTATCCAGGGTTCCCATCCCAGCCAAGACACTGCTGGGTGAAGGACAGAGTTTCCAAAGTTTCGTAGGGCTCCTATGCAATACTATATGGATCAAGGCATCCGGAAGGCGGTTCCTGGGGAGTCTGGACGACAGGGGGCGGTAGGTTGCCCGAGTTCTGCCTGGTCTGCCGAGCATGCGTGCGTGTCCCGCAACCTACTGCAACTCGGGAGTCTGGAGGACTTGTTGCTGGCCGCATGATCCCTTACCATCGCCACGTTTTTGTACCGGTTAAGCAAGGTAGGTATCATCAGCAGGCACCAACACGGCGTATGTAAGCCGCCATACACAAAGTGCTGCGTAAATTAGTGTCGACAGAATCACACGGCTGCTTCTCGGGACGAGAGAGTACCTCTGAGAGAGAAGGATCACTGGTGGCGGGTCCCCTCAAAGCAACCCCTCCTTGCATACCTATGCGGTCCTCTCCACCCTGCCAGCCATCGCTGGGAGGTGCCGATCAAGCTGATGCGGGCGGGTTGCTCTGTTCATGATTTTACTGAATCTTCCAAGTGCGTCGGCTACGACTTCACCTCGTTCCCTCCACTCTCTTCGCCCTCATCTGCCACTTTCGCAAGTCGTGCGCAACCCGATCCCCTGCAGACCTCTCACGGCGACAACTCGAAGTGAACACTGTCAATTCGTGGCTTGGTCATCATTCTTGCCCTTTCCCTTTCCGCGCCAGATCTACCTTAGCACCGAGCCAAAGTACCTTTCTCGGCGGTGAGTGATGAATTTCCACCCCGTACTTTCGGGTCCCTTTCTTGTCGCGGACCAATGCAACCCTTCCATCACCCGTACCACCAAATGCTGACGCCGCCGCCGTCAAAGTGATCGTGACCTTACGAGACTTTGCCTTATCCTCCTCCCGCAAGATTCTATTCCTCCCCGCGCCGGCTGCCCTGCTGCTTTCCGACACTTGCCGCGAGCATCGTGCGGGACATCCACGTCGCCTTCTATTGCGCCTGCAATCTTGCTTAGTACCCCGAGGCCGACCGTCCCTTCACGTCGACCCTGCGCATCGCCGAACCTAGTCAGGACTCCCTTCTCCATCCTCGTGGTACGCGGGCCGACCGATTCGACCCACCATTGCCGCAATCGATTCGAAACTGTGGCGTACTTGCGCTCCCTGTTCTGTCGCAATACTGCAGCTATTTCTGCAGCTTATCGAGACGCAAGGTTATCCTGCACTTGTCACCTCCCGAGCAGCGAGGAGCTCGGCAAGAAGCAACTCGTCACCGAAGCAAGATCGTCGACACCGGACGTAGTCAGAGGTCTCGATCCTACTATTTGCGCGACATCCGTTTGGCCGGACCTTGCTGAAGCACACGACATCTGCACCGACCTACCGCATCCGCCTGTACAGGTCTATAGGCTGCTGACGGACTGGCTGTTGTCACAGTCTTGGTGGCTATCTTGGCACCCTTCTTTTTGGGACGCTGACGGCCCTCTTGTCGAACATTGGATCAGGGGTTCATCGTATAAGGATCATCTGCAGTAACTCCCATTACGTCTCTCGAGGCAGTGGAACTGCCTTCACGTGTGTTCAGTCGGACAGGACTTCAAGTCCAAACACGCACACTTCAATCCGTGGAATTCGTCACCAGCCGCGGCCAACGCGTGTCTTCATTCCACGGACTCTATTATCACCATGACTCCCACACCACCGTCTACGACGCCCTCCTCAGGATCGGGTCGCTCTCCTGAGGAGCAGTTCCGAGTCGTGAGGAAGAGGAACAGAGTCCCTCTCAGCTGCTACCCGTGTCGGACCAGGAAGTAAGCAAGAAAGCAAATTCTGCTCTTAGGCTCCAACTTGCTAACTCGTCTCGCAGGTTGTAAGACTCCCGTGGAATATAGCTCACCCGTATGTGTACTAACTGTTCCACAGGAAGTGCGATAGGGGTCACCCATGCAGTAACTGTGTGAAGCGTGAGGGCGGTGACACGTCTTCATGTTCTTACGCGACTCCTTCCGCTCGTAAAAAGAATCAAAGTCAAGGCGCTTCGAGCCCTGATGATATGCAGAATCGTATTGACCGCTTAGAAGGCCTAGTTTTGTCTTTGATGCATGGAGGTGCCACAATTGACCCCTCTACCGCAGCAGCAGCCGCCGCCGCAACGGGCGCATCGACTGGGAAATCGAACACCGACAGCACGCCTCCATCGGCAAAGGTAGACCCCGACGACGAAGCACAGATGCGCGATGACGAGGACGACGATAGTGACCCAGATGGCGAGTTGGCGACTTCGTTGGGCGTTTTGAAAGTCGACACGGAAAAGGGCAAGTCCATGTATATTGGCCAGGAGCATTGGCACACGATATTAAAAGATATTTCGGAGGTGAAGTCCTATTTTAATAACCACAAGAAAGAGTTGGAGAAGAGCTACGAGAAGGTCATGATGTCAAAGCCGGCCAGCGCCAGAGAGGGGCCTACGTTTCTCCTGGGAGCCACTCCCGCTAGCGAAGTTGAGCTGCGAGCAGAATTACCGTCCAAGTCGGCCATTCTGGCTCTTTGCTCGAGATACTTCAACTCGATGGACAATGCGGTGAACATCATTCACGCGCCGACGTTCCAGCAACAACTTCGCGCTCATTGGCAGGACCCTTCAAAAACACCAATCATGTGGCTGGGCCTTCTGTACTCGATCTTATGCCTCGCCATGCTAAGTTATCACAAGGTCGGGGATGAGCCGCCTGAGTGGAAAGGGAGAGCGCTGGATTTGGCGTCGGAATATCGGCTGCGGACTGTGCAGTGCTTGGTTGCGGCCGATTACACGAAGCCGGTCGAGTACACGGTAGAGACCATGCTTCTCTACGTCTTTGGGGAATACTCGTCAAGGTGGGATGCCGATCTGGGGATCTGGTTGATCGTCTCCCTGCTCATCAGAGTTGCTTTCCGGATGGGCTATCACCGTGATGCAAAGTGGTTCCCCATGATAACACCTTTCCAAGCTGTAAGTCCACCAGAGCAACAGGATTCTCGAGTCTCAGCTAACGCCTTTCGTCAGGAGATGAGGAGGCGAACGTGGGCATTGGTGAGGATGGCCGATGTGTTCTTTTCACATCAAGTCGGTCTCCCGTCGATGATATACGGCCACGATTGCGATACTCAGTTGCCGAATAACATCTTCGACGAGGAATTCGGACCGAACACAAAGATTCTTCCCCCCTCGCGACCGAAGACAGAGCCAACTCCGATAGCGTACATGATTGCGAAATCAAGGTTGTCTACCGAGATGGGCGACATTCTACAGGCAACCAACCGAGTGGGCAGGCAACTACCGTACGACGAAATTCTGCGGTTCGACGCCCGCCTCCGGGAACTCAACGATGAGATCCCGCCGCATCTTAAAGTCTCTTCCTTGGAGGGCTCACACGATCCTGTCACGCTGATCATCGCGAGGTTCAACATCAACGTCCTGTATAACAAGATCGTCTGCTTGTTGCACAAGAAATACGTTCCGCGGGCTAGACACAACCCGCGGTATGCCTACTCACGCAGGACTGCGGTCGAGGCTGCACTGGAGACACTGCGGCATCTAATCACCCTTGATCGGGAATCACAACCAAACGGCAGACTGCGGTCTCTGAGGTGGTTTGTCAATTCGATAGCGACCAAGGACTTCCTCCTCTCGGCCATGCTGGTCGCTCTTGACCTCCATTTCGATCGAGTCGCCGAGACGAGCAACGATCGTAGAGCGTCGGAGACGGCGATGTTCTGGACGCTGGAGCAAAGGATGGAGATGACCAGTAGCCTCGAGCGCACCAAGGATATCTGGGCAGGTCTCGCCGACGGGTCGATCGAGGCCTACAAGGCGTCAAAGGTTCTCGAGATCATGTTACAGAAGATCAAGAGCCCGAGCGCCGAGGAGGAGACCTTCAAGGGTGAATCGTTCCCGAGTTTCGATAGCAGCCCCGAGATGGAGCCGGAGCACAACGCTGCCATGACGTTGGGCATGCTCTCCGGTGGAATGACGCCCAATACCGCAGCTGCCATCGAGAGCAGCTTGCAGGCTGCGAACAACTTTGGCGGCGGCATGGATTTCGGCGTATCACTGCCCATGACGGGGATGGGCATGACGCCCAACTTCCAAGGCGAATTCGGTATGAACAATGCGGGGTCCCCGTTCTCGATGTTTACGAACCTTGAGGCTGGCGCCGATTTCCCCGCCAACTTCGACTGGGTAAGTTCTGAGTTCCGCCAATGACATGGTAACTTCACTTGCTGACACTGCTTCTAGAACGCCTTCGAGATGTACACCCAGAACGCGAACTGGGCCCCCGACACGGGGTTCCAGCAGATCTATCCAGGTCAGTCCTCGCCGGAAACAGATTCCTCCGGAATGCCCTTCGGCAGCGCCAATGGCAATAGCATGGCTGGCTAGTTGGCCGATTCGGGATGCGAAGAAACAGTGGTCGAGGTGGGAAGTAGGTAATGTGATGACGACTTCAATGACAGAATCGGGAAGGCCTCAGCGGTTGGGTCGTTCAGCGGGATGAAAAGGGGAAACTGGGGAATATACTCCCCTCCGCGTTAGCCACGGGCTTGGTAGGATAAAAGGGTGATGAAACTTTAGGCCATGATGGGAAGACTACAAAATACCCTACTCCCTTTTTGACACGTGCAAAACCTCACTTGCAGTTGCGGCACGATGTGACGATTAGATCTGAATCGGCACTAGGTTGAGATGTCAACCGGCCCGAAGGCAAGGACTGTCGCGGAGTCTCCGCGTTTCGAGGGTCACATTGGATGAACAGTGACCACGTTGGTTTCTTTGGCCGCAGTGACGCGTTTGGACGGGATGACAATACTTGCCCAACTGGGCGTGGGGAGGACGACAGCCGTCAATCTGGAGTGGTATTCGGCGCCCCTGCCGGCGGTATGCAATAGGATTCGGTCCGTCCCCTTGGGCTCGTGGTTCAAAGTCGCTGTGAGGGAGGGGGGATGGATTGGGGGCGGTTGGTGAAAATGCTGGCCTGCAGAACGCATAACACTCTACAGAGTGTCACTGTCAAACCTGTCAATTTGAAGAAACCGATGCGGGGGACCCTTGGCTTGCGCGTGCGGCGGGGGAAGGGGAGTAAAGGGACCTCGTGTCCCTTTACTGATCGATGGTTGTCCGGCACGGGGACTTGCCCACTTGATGTTGCCGAGTCATGCCGCTGTTCCTGCGCTACAAGGAAGGTCGGTAGAAGCAACATATTGCTTTCTGTAGGGCGTAACCGACGCTGTTTAATTTGGGAGTTTCAAATTTCCGCTCCTCCGTCTGTACGGCTGGAGGTTAGACTCTGATCGACATGAGATTGCACTGTCTTCTATCGCCTTGGCAAAAAAAAACTCAAGCTTCAGTCTCATTTCTCGGCCGTTGCTTGAGCAAAAATTCTACACACCCATCGCCCCGATCTTCAGCGGAAGCCCCAACACCGACCCATTTAGAGAAAAGTCGGAGTCCGTCTCATGCCGGAGCGGTGAGGAACCTAGGATGGGAACACCACCCCGCCGATAGGGCCGATCGTACCCCAGTTGATACGACCCCCTTTAACAGCACACGGCGGTCCCTTTCACGCCGAGGGTAAAAATAAAAAAAATCGAGAAGTAGCGAGTGGGGAGTCCACGGGATTTGCCCTGTCGACGAGTTGTAGGAAACTCGGAGAAGAGAACATAGGACTCTTGAACCTCGCACGTATTGTTTACATATTAAACGTCAACTTGCGTCGCTTCCCTAGTGCCTGGTTCCTGGTTCCTGACAGTTTTGCGGGGACTCAGTCGAGAAGGGTTGAATAATTAGCAAGCTGATCTTCATCGAAACCAACCAACTACATTCGACCTACTGGGGAAAGACCAAAACTTAACTGTGCTTTACTCCCGGGGAACGCAGCCTTTACCCAATCCCACCTTAACTCATCTCAACTACTTTTTTAAGCTTCATAGGCTCCTCGGAAGACTCCGGCCCCTTCAACTTGGGAACGATCAGTTAACAAAACACACACACACAAGCCACGCCTCTAGAGTATCGCACTCTTCGACCGCTCCGGGGTTTCCCTGCTCGGACCGAGCGAGAAATTGAGAAGTAACTCTGTAGAGTTATGGAACCTACGCCTTAATCTGGAATACTCCGCACCCCTCGAAACTCTATCAGAGGTGCTTTTTCGTTTGCGTTCTCGTTTGCGTCTAAACCCGTTATGGCTGAGGGTGCACAGGCGACGAGCAGCTTATAAGTTCACGACTCAACGACGTCCCCGATTCACGAAGTTCTTTCTTACGATTCCTCACGAATTCGGCTTGTTTCATACACTCTCTTTTCTGTTGTTTGTTGTTTCTTGTTTTTCCTTCTTTTTAGTTGTTCATTCACTCCCTTTCTATTCCTTTCGGTCACTCTCTCAAGACGAGGCAACGGTACAGACGGCGCGAAACGATGAAGGTTCTCACGCCTTGGTCGGCTCTGCTCGCGGCCGCCGCCCTCTACCAAGGCGCTTGGGTCTCGGCCTTGAGCGCCGCGGAGTGGCGGTCCCAGACGATCTACCAGGTTATGACGGACCGATTCGCGCGGACGGACGGGTCGACGACGGTGCCGTGCGACCTGTATGAGTCGACGTACTGCGGCGGCACATGGAAGGGCATCGCCCAGCGGCTCGACTATATCCAGGGTCTCGGCGTGACGGCTGTGTGGATTTCGCCCTTTGTCAAGAATATTCAGGGCAAATCTCTCGACGGGTAAGTTCTTTTTTTATTCTGTTCGTGAGTCGAGTCGGCCAGGGGCCGTGTGCACGAGTTTCGTACGTGAGAGACATATGAGAGTTGTGTAGCGGCTCATATGAGAAACTCATGAGACGTTCGTCGAGTGTATTATTAAGGAAACCCGAGAACCAAGGCTAACGGGGACCCAGCGACTCGTACCACGGGTACTGGGCCCAGGATATCTGGTCAGTCAACCCCCTCTTCGGGACCGCTGAGGACCTCGTCGCCCTCGCCGATGCCGTGCACGCTCGCGGCATGTACCTCATGGCCGACGTCGTCACGAACCACATGGCCTGGCGCGGGCCGGGCAACACGGTCGACTACTCCATCTACCGCCCGTTCTCCAACGCCTCGGCCTATCACCTCCCCCCTTGCGTCATCGACTACTCCTCCCAGGAGTCGGTCGAGAAGTGCTGGCAGGGCAGCGACGCCGTCTCTCTCCCGGACCTGCGCACCGAGGACCCGCGTGTGCGGCAGGTCTTCAACGCGTGGATCAAGCGTGT
The DNA here is from genome assembly GCA_001625285.1 of Colletotrichum incanum. NCBI lineage: Eukaryota > Fungi > Ascomycota > Sordariomycetes > Glomerellales > Glomerellaceae > Colletotrichum > Colletotrichum incanum. The sequence continues at coordinate 42,199 of LFIW01002048.1, forward strand.
CGTGCGCAAGTTCAAGTTCGACGGCCTCCGCCTCGACAGCGCCAAGCACGTCGAGATGTCCTTCTGGCCGGCCTTCGAGGCCTCGTCGGGGGTGTTTGCAATCGGCGAGGTCTTTCACGGCGACCCGGTCTACGTCGCCCCTTACCAGGACGTCATGAGCGGCGTCATGAACTATCCCGTTTACTACTGGGTCACCCAGGCCTTCCAGTCGACGACGGGGAGCATCTGGAACCTGGCCAACGGCGTCAAGCAGCTCGCCCAGGTCGCCCGTGACCTGACTCTCTACGGCGGCTTCCTCGAGAACCACGACCAGCCGCGCTTCCTGCACCAGACTGGCGACCGTACTCTGCTCAAGAACGCGCTGACCTTCACCCTGCTCATGGACGGCATCCCCATCATCTACCAGGGCCTGGAGCAGGGGTTCGCGGGCGGCGACGTGCCGTACAACCGTGAGGCCTTGTGGCTGTCGGGGTACGACACGCAGTCGGAGCTGTACCGGTGGGTGTCCAAGTTCGTGGCGCTGCGGTCGAGGATGGCGGCGCTCGACGGCGGGTACCTCTTCTACAAGTCCCTGCCGGTCTATAACGACGACCACGTCATCGCGATGCGCAAGGGGTTCGACGGCGGCCAGGTCGTGAGCGTGTACTCCAACGTCGGGAGCAACCGCACCTTCGGGGTGTCGCTCAGCCAGGCCCAGACGGGGTTCCGGCCGTGCAAGCTAATCCTCGAGGTCGTCAAGTGCCGTCCGTACGTGACGGACGGGACCGGCACGCTCAAGGCGGAGAGCGGGAGCGGGGAGCCGCTCGTGTTTGTCCCGGCCGAGAGGGTCATGGGGACGGGTATCTGCGCCGGCGGCATAGGCAAGCCTCCTCCTCCCCCTCCCCCCTTTGCTCGTCGCAAGCCTTCTCCTACTACGAGTGCTGCCCAATTTTCCACAACCCGCCTCGCTTTTGAGAGTACCGATTATAACTTAGATTCTATAGGACGTTTTAATAACATCACTTTGTCGCCTTGCCTGAAGTCCCTGCTGTAATGTGTGTGTGTGTGTGTGTCACGACAACTGAAGAGCTGCACACAGGAATCGACAACTCAACAACTCACCAACAAGAACAACAACAACAACAACAACAACGAAACAACGAAACAAACAAAAAACTATTCCATCGCCTTAGCATTTGACAGCTAAATTTCTTAAGTAGTATGTATTTATGTGTCTCTGTTTCAATTATTATCCTTGCTTCGGCGACGGACTTGTAGTATGGTGTGAAAGCGACTGGGCGGAAGCTCAGGGGGAATTCTCTTCTTCTTACTCCGGAAGGTGGGTGTCTGGGATTTTGAGGCTCAAACGACATCATATACCCCCCGCACACCCACCTTGGGGCGTACATATTTTTCGTTTTATTTTTAATCTTTTATTGCCATTACAATTTGAACATGGGAATTGCGAACACATGTTAGCTACATTGGTAGCGTCGACCCATTCAGCTACTGTCATTCTTTTCTTGGAATGAAATGAAAAATCCGTTTTGATTCCCGTACACCCTATCTGATTATGCAATCCAAGTAAAGTATATGTACAGGAAGATGAAAAAGATGGATACGGAGGCCAGCCTCGCGCTTATGCCATGTTGAAGGCAGCCTTGGCCCTCGTCCAGTACTCGACGCGGTCCTCAGTGCCCGAGGTGCCGATACACTCCATGTAGAGCGTGAAACCCTTGACGGTGCCGGAAGCGAGGCCATCGCGAACATCCTGATCACACTGAGTCGACAAGAACCAAGCCGCCGAACCCCAGGTGTAGTCGTCGGGGAGAACGAGGTCAAGAATGGCGTTCTTCTTGTCGTCGGGCAGGCTCGCGCCGTCGGTGACACCGCCGGCGATCTCGGTAGCCTTTTCCTTGAGCTCGGGAATGTCGAGGGCATACATCAGATTATATTTGGGCATCTGCAGGTTGCGCGTGCCCTGGCCGGGGCGGCCGGGCGCGGGGAAGTGGTTGCGGTTGTACCGGAAATCACCGGTCTCAAATGCCATGAGACTGAGAACACCAGCGATCTCTCCGGGACGGTAGATGCCGTACTTTTGGAGAGCCGCCGGAAGGTACTTGGCTGCGTGGTCTGCGGTGGCGCACTCCTCGGGGAAGTCCTTTACGCCATCGCATGATACCGACTTGGGTGCGACGGCGGCAATGATGGCTGTCGCGTTATTATTGCGGACAGTAAGAATCGGCGAGGCGAGAGCCAGGCTGGCGAGGAGGGAAACGGGAAGGAAGCCGTTGAGAATCATTTTGTATGGGTTTATTGGATGGTTGATGCGATGTAAGAGGATTGCAGATGTTATGGAAGACGGATGTGCGTGGTGGTGATGCTGATCGTGACCGTGACAGGGAAAGAAACGAAGGGCTTTTGTATAAGAGAAGCAAACGATGGAAACAAAGGCCAAGCCAGGCGAAGCTGACGGGTAGAAACGATCGTGGGTGGCTCCGAGGGAGTGATACAGTCAGACAAAAGTGAATTGGCGAGAAATAGGCAAGGAGAAGGAAAAGTTTGTCTTTATTTGATCGAAGGATGACTAGGACTGGGGAACAGCCCCCTGAGCACAGCATCCTTTGACGGCTCACTAAAGCGAGGTGGTAGGGTAGCAAGGCCGGTCATGCGCGTGCCAACGGTGCCATGTTGATTCTTTAGTCGAACGCAGGAGCCAGTGCCTTGATGCCGCCCCCTTGATCAAGTGATGATCCTCCGTCTTCTCCGCGCGCTTGCGCCAGTTGATTTGCAGCTTTCGTTTCCCCCATGGAACGACCTTGCTCTGCCGAATGGTCGCGCAAGGTTAAGTTTTTGGCAGAAAAGCTAAGACTCCCTAGGATAGGGGGAGGGGCAGCAGAAGGGACGGGTGCGTCCTTGGACCACAGATCATCGGCGAGGCCTCTGCGAGGTGGCCGTGGTGAAACGAAACAGGGGCCAAGCCTCTCCGTTCGTCTCTCAAAAAGATGCAGCTGCGTGCCAGTGATTGGCTGCGGGCTGCGGCTGATGGTGCGGAGCCTTGATGTTGACCCCCGGCTCGGAGGGTTCGAGAGGGGCATTTGAGTGTGCCGTCGGTGCCGGAAGGGCGGCTGAGTGCTTGACGGAGGCTGGCTGGTTGGCATTGGGTTCCCGTCCGTCATCTGTAAGTCGCGTGGGTATTCGTCGCATGCACAGACTGAGGAAGCAAGTTGCCGTACTCGTTGAAAACATAGATACATTTTCCAAACATTGTGCTGATTTCCTCTGATGTGCCCAGCTGTCATCCTGTCTCTACCCCCAGAGCCAGGGGAAAACCTAGGAACCGATGTTGAGCGGCTCGTGTATGTTGCAAATAGACAGGCGTAGAGATGATGATCCGTCTTGGTTCATGCGCCCTGGGGCATGGCATGTTACTACCTTGAATTGAATGGTTCTAGGAACAATGATAATTTTGGGAGAGCACGACAAAGACCCAGTGGGGTCATCACCTGTATTCAGAAGAATGAATATGAAAAGAGACCAAAAAAATAGGCAAGGGGGCTTGAACTCTGGAAATGGTGCTGAGTGAGATGTCCCTTGAAGGATCGAGTTCGCTGTACTGCCCCCTCACCGGCCCTGTTCCAAGCCTCTTCCAAGCCTCTTCCTTCCCAGCCGCAGGTCCGCAGCCACACGGCAGGGCGCTCGCTGATCTGACTAAGCACTCTCGCACCCATACAACCCGAATCAGCCAATGAGCGTGGTTCATTGCCAACGGTGACCATCTGCGCTAAAGAGTCGGTTCCTGAGCCACTGGAAGCTCCGACGTGACAAGTCATTCGATCCTTCCTATCGCGACCAGCCCTCGACCCAACCGCGCCGCATCGAGTCCATCACCGATAAACTCACCGAACCCAGCTTCGCTAATCCTACACACCATACGCGCAGCTCAATTCCGACAACATGGGCGAAAACCAGCCAAACACCGCCAGCACGGCATCGCAGCCAGCGCCCACGATGCAGATGTACAGAGAGGAGCAGGCTCGTCTGAGGCAAATGCTGGACAAGAGAGCTGTTATCGCCCGGAAACTTGCCAACATCGAGGCCGACATCGAACAGAAGGAGACGGCGTACCTCGAGAGCACTCCGAACGGAAACATCATCGCAGGATTCGACAACTATATCAAGGGCACGGGCGCAGCCGCGCAGCGTCGTAAGGCTGGCGCCACGGAACAGAACCGCGTCTTCTCGCGGTCGTCCGTCTCGTATCGTCCTGGCAGTGTACGTTGTCCCATCTTTTGCTTTCATGGCCTAAGTTTATATCTGTCACAGGAAGCCACGACTCCCGGCTCGACTCCCGCATCGCATGCGCCCACTCCCTTGTCTACGTCTTTCAAGGACGGCTCCGGCTCCAACCACGCCACGCCAACATCAGCGACGGCTTCGAAGTCGGGAAAGAAGAACAAGAAGCAGAACGAGGAAGACAGCGATCATGACTCCCAGGCCCCGAATAAGAAGCGCATCAACTTTGGAGCCGGGCGCAAATGAATTGGCCCGAGCATGTTATTGGCCCTTATTTGCGGATTTGGGTAGGCAGCCTGCCAAGGCATTTTTAACGATTCACGACGATTTTCTGGGAGACTGTAGACATCTTCCAGGCCCAACCACGGCAATCTTGGGGTTTCATAACGGTTAGGACTCTCGCCGGCTTCCAGCACTGGCATTTTGCTATCGCACGAGGGTCTTTCGATGTTAATTCAGAGACTGTCGCGCGATCCTGGAGGCTACTCACATCATTTCCTGTGGACAAAACGGCAATCGATGGAGCATCATACATGACGGCGAAGGCTGGAGGAGTTGAGGAGTTCCGGAAAACAATGATACCCCATGGAGAATCCAACAATGTTCTCCTTCCCCATTTGATGAGCTGACAACACGGTCTCCCTTCTTAACTCATGTTTTGGAACCAATTATACATCTCAACGAAGAAGGCATGCAATACGATATGGCCAGGAGTGTGCATGTGACCGAGGCCGCGGTCACTTGCAGGCACTTCTGTAACGAGACGCTGCAAAAGTTCCTAGTGGAGACGAACTTTTGCGTTTCTAGGCCCGTCATACCACTATGCCGAGAGCAGAATGTGCCCACCCATCGGTTGACGAGTCTTCCAGCGTGTTGGGAAGACAACCTAATTAAAGCTGAACGCACTGAAGGAAGCTTGCTCCTTCGGCCAATCAGACTACGAGACAAGAGGACTCTTTCGAAGTGTCTTATCGGTGGTCTAGATCAAGGTACAATGAGAGCCACTTCGACAATAACCGTTAAGGCATTGTCATAGTATAGGCCCCTTAGTTGATCACCAATAGAAAATCTTTTCACGTCCCTTTAGAGCATTCTCCTGGATATTGACCTATCCGAGTAGTGTGAGGAAAAGTGATGACCCGTCGTTACACCAATCTCAATTCGGCAGGTCCCTTGCATGATGCAGCATTTGCCCCTCTGCCGCCGTTTAAGAAGCTTCTTCTCAAGGTGCTTGGCGTCGGCTATCTGATTCCCCATCTCCCAACAGGCCTGCTGCACAAATGGGTTTCGGAGCCAACGGGGACGAGCTACAGTGAGGGTCTTAAGGGGGCCTGAGCCTGCCCAACGCCCGACAATGAAGTGAGAACCTTGTCGGCCCCGTGCGGTCACCTCTGACAGCCGTAGCTAACCTATTCGTAGCTAGTGCGGGGCTCTTCAACCGAGCTCCAAGCCAGACGGACGGTCGATCCCCCCCGTCGTCATGTCGCAGTTGGGGGACTGCTGTCGCCCGACATACATCTACAGCAGCATTCCCACCCAACCGTCCCTTACTGCCAAATTCTCCCAATCTATAGCTGTGTAATCGAGCCTTCAGTGTCGCACACTTGCCCAAACTCCTCATGATGACGATTCAAGCTTCCAAGTTCACCCCAGAGGTCCTGCTCTCTGCCCCGCGCAGGTCCGCTGGCATTCCCAACCCCGCCGGCACCAAGGTGCTGTATACCGTGAGTTATCTATCTGCACTCTCGAGCTTTACCGGTCTCCGAGTCTCTTTCTGTACCTAGGTGAAGATCAATGGAAGTTACGGGCACGCATTGACCGAACCAGGTTTCGACCTACTCCTTCGACTCCCATAGCAAAACGTCCCAAACTCGTGTTCTCGATGTTGAGAGCGGCCACTCCTCCTTTCTCTACGAAGAGGCATCCTACAGCGACGCAACATGGATATCAGACCAGGAGATTCTGCTCTTGAGGAGTGGCGACAAGGGCACCACTAGTCTGTTGTTGGGAGACGTTACCAGGCCATCCATGTAGGCCCTTCCTTCTAAACTGCAGCTCTAGACCGTTATTGATGTGGGAACGACAGAGTGACCCGAATTGGCCATTTCGAAGGTAGCCTCTCTAGCCTCAAAGCCAAACGACTGTCAGACGAAGAGGTCGCCATCGCCGTCTGTGTCTTGACAACCCCTGAGGGCGCCATGTACAACCCCGCGGCCGAGAAGAAGCAACATACGACCGGGAAGATCTACTCGAGCTTGTTTGCCAGACACTGGGACAGTTGGGTTTCCGAAAACCAGAACTCCATCTGGTATGGTCTTCTCAAGCAGGACGACAAGACGTATAAGCTGGAGGACCCGGGCTTGGTTAATGCTCTGAAGGGCTCCAAGCTACAGTCCCCAGTCCCCCCCTTTGGTGGCGCGGGTGATTTTGACATCAGCAAAAATGGCATTGTGTTTGTTGCGCGTGACCCTGAAATATCTCCCGCAATTTACACGAAAACAGACCTCTACTTCATTCCTTTGAAGTCTTATACGGAGACGGATCCGCCAGTACCGCAGGTTATCAAGACAAGTAAGCTGCGTGGGTACTCGGCATCACCCGTATTCTCCAGGGACGGAAAGAAGGTCGCTTTCACTCGGATGAAGAGCGATCAATATGAGACGGATAAGCCGAGGTTGATGCTTGTCCCAGATGTTTTTGATCTTGCAAGCGTGCAAGAGTTCTACCAAACTGACGACGGTGCTGGCGGGTGGGATGCACGGCCTGAATGGATTACTTGGAGCAAGGACGATTCGGAGCTCTACGTATCTGCCGAAGAGCACGGCCGTGGAAAGCTTTGGAAGCTGCCCTCAACACCCCACGAGGCGAAAGACTTGCCAGCAGCGATCTACGAGGAGGGTTCCGTCATCGAGGCCAAGCTCTTGGGGGATGATGGCAACAAGCTCTTCATCAGCACATCATCTCGAGTCGAAAACTCGGCTTACTCGGTTCTGGATCCGGTCAGCAAGAAGACCGACCTTGTTTCATCGAGCTCGAAGCACGGCAAATCTTTCGGCTTGTCCAAATCCCAATGTGACGAGTTTTGGTTCAAGGGAGCCGAAGGATACGACGTACACGCCCTGGTGGTGAAGCCTTCTGACTTTGACGAGAACAAGAAGTACCCCCTTGCTTTCCTCATCCACGGAGGACCTCAAGCTGCATGGTTGGACAGCTGGAGCACACGGTGGAACCCAGCCATCTTCGCGGAGCAGGGCTACATTGCGGTCATGCCAAACCCGACAGGAAGCACTGGCTACGGACAGCAGCACACCGACAACATACAGAACGAGTGGGGTGGCCGCCCGTATGTCGACTTGGTGAAGTGCTTTGACCACATTGAGAAGAACATCCCCTACATTGACTCGGGCAACGCTGTTGCTTTGGGCGCTTCCTACGGAGGCTATATGATCAGTAAGTCGATATTTCGTCCATTTTGCCGTTGGTGCTGCTAATTCCAAGTAGACTGGATTCAGGGCCACGAACTCGGGAGAAAGTTCAAGGCATTGGTTTGCCATGATGGCGTGTTTTCCACGCTCAACCAATGGTCTACTGAAGAGCTCTTCTTCCCTCTCCATGATTTCGGCGGTCCTCTCTGGGAGAACCGTGAGGGCTATGAGAAATGGGACCCTGCCCATCACCTTGACCAGTGGTCGACGCCTCAGTTGGTCATCCATAACGAGCTGGATTATAGGTTACCCATCTCCGAGGGTCTGGCCATGTTTAATGTTCTGCAGGCTCGTGGCGTGCCCAGCAAGCTGTTGATGTTCCCGGATGAGAACCACGTAAGTGCTGAAACTCGGGATACTTTTACTTCGGATGCTGACATGTTTGCAGTGGGTGTTGAAGCCTGAGAACTCACTTGTCTGGCACAGGGAGGTTTTGGGCTGGATCAACAAATACACCGGCATTGACAAGTCTGAAGAACTGGCCGTCAGGCAAAATTGAGGCTGGCAGAAAGTGGGCTGGTGACCCTTTGCAAGTCCAATTGCATTGCTGTGTGAGAAGATGCTTTTCTAAATTTTCCCTTTTTCTTTAAAAAAATAAAAAGATGGCCGGAGGTTAATGGACATCGTTTGCATTCAAACAAGGGGCCTCGGTCTGGAGTGCATGTGTAAAAGTTAAATATCGTCGTTCAAGAAATATAAACACCTTTCCTCACCCTATGATGAAAAAACAGATGTGAAATGGGAGGAAGAGCTGGGGACCGTGGCAGGCGCAAGAGCGAGTGGTGCAATGCCGGGTAAGAATACAGTGTATACACTGTCCGAGTAGCTTTCCCCAGCGGTTCTTCCACATCAGCTGGAGCTCTCACCTCACTTTTCGGTTCCGTTCTCTTCTGGTCCGAGCTCCCTCCATCTCGACAAGGCTGAAATTTCGCAGGCTTGCACCTTTCTCACCTCCTTCTCGTGCGACGAACGATTTGTTTGCGACGACCAGCGCGGTAAGAGGCGTGATACGACCCTATACTATATTCAACGGCTTTTGCGACCCGAGAAAAACGTGTCGTAGCACGATGCGAAGCTCTCCGAACCAACTACAGAACCGAAGGTGACAGACGGAATCGCATCCACGAGCCCAGCCACAGCACCCGCGATTTCCCTCTCGAACCGCTCTCTTTTCCCTCGAATTCACGCAGGACAAGCCACGTGAAGCGATAGTCCAATATCACTCTTGACGCTACAGACCAAATAAAACAAAACAAATTACAAGCAACATACACATATATACACGATGACGCCCCCGCCGCTCCTCTTCCACGCCCTCCTGCGCCCCGCGGTCCTGCAGATCCTGCGCGCGACGGGCTATCACGCCGCGCGGCCCGTGGTCCTCGACGCCGTGACGGAGCTCGCCGCGCGGTACATGTACGCGCTTTGCCAGGCGACGGCGCGCCACGCCGCGGACAATAACCCGGAGGGCGAGGCGCCCGGCATCGTCGACGTGCGCATGGCGCTGCAAGAGCTTGGCGCCGTCCCGCCGGACGACGTACTTGCCGAGGGCAGGGGTGCGATACTGGGCGAGATCCTGGATTCTGTCGAAGGAGGCGCCGAGGGAGGCGCGGGAGCAGCAGCAGCAGCAGGAGAAGGGCCCGACGCCGAGGGGGACCTTGCGATGACGACCGCGCTGGCTGAAGTTGCGCGGGAGAGGGAGAGGGTTGAGGATACGAGGGGTGTGGAGGAGTTTATCAAGTGGTTCTCCGGACCGCGGAACAAGACCATTCGCGAGGCAGCGGTGGGCGACGGAGAGTTGGAGTTGGGCGATTACTTGAACGGTTCGTTGCCCCCTTCCTCTCTTGTTCGGAGCTGCGCATAAAGAATGGACCCAAAGTGACCTGCGACGGAAGGGAAAAGCTGACATTTGCACCCCTACAGTCCTGAAGAAGAAACACAGCAAGACGGGCGAAGACTCCAAGTATCATGGCACGATCATCGGCAAGGGGAACGACGTCGGCGAGGTCCAGATCGAGGGTGGTGACCTGCCGAGCATCCACAATTGGAGGACCAAGATGCAAGGGCCCCTGCCGGGCAGCTCGCCCCTGGCGACGTCGCCGCGGATTAAAGAAGAATCGAGGCCGCCGAGCTCCGGGCTGAGCTCCGTGGGCGACAGGCTGGGCGACGACCGGGACGGCATGGACTTGTCGTAGGGGACGAGTCGGCGAACCGGGAGGCGCAACAACAGCACCACCGTGGGCGGGAACAAGGATCCCACTCGTGGGGTCAGGGGCGGCCGCCGCTCGAGGGCGGCGAAGAAGGGTGTTGGTATTTTCAAGGCATAGCGCGGCGTTTTCGGGGGAAACAAAATCGGCACTTATTTCCAAAAAGCATTCGGTTTCGAGGCCGGATTGGCGGTATGGACAGGGAGATTTCAGAGGGCATGATGCTTTTTGCTCGTGGTTCGAGCTGGCACGGGCTTGCTGGTTGAACTTCATTACATAGAAAATCCAACTATGGCAATACATTACATCCAGACTTTCTCATCTTGCTCATCTTTGAGATGGTCATCACCTGTGCGCCGCTAGTGTGATGTTGCACCCTTTGCTACCAAGTCAGACCTTTCATAGAACCCCTCCCCCCCAATTCATCGCTGGAACTCGGTGACGCGGTCGAGGTTGAAGGCGGCGCTAATGAGAGCGAGGTGGCTGAAGGCTTGGGGCGTGTTGCCGAGCTGCTCGCCACTGCGGGCAATCTCCTCGGAGAACATGGACAGGTGGTTGGAGAAGCTGAGCATGTTCTCGAAGAGGTTGACGGCGCGAACGAGATACTTTGGCTCGTAGGCGGAGGCGCGCGTCATGGCCTCAACGAGCCAAAAGGTGCACATGCTGAAGGCGCCCTCTCTTCCGCCGACGCCTGGAGATGGCCGTGTGTGTCAGCTTTTGTGGTAGGAGAGAACGGGGTGGATGGATGCGCTTGGGGGAGACAGTGAAGGGAATGAGGAAGGCGTACCGTCTTCTGAGAGCTCTGTGTCGTAGCGGTAGACCAGACCGGTGCTAGTGAGGCCGCCCTTTTCGGGGGGCAGGAGGATGCGGTCCATGGTGTTGAGGAAGCGAGGGTCGTTGGGGGCGATGAAGAAGACGAGCGGAGCGATGAGGATGGACGAGTCAAGCATGGTGTTGTTCTCGTAACTCTGGACGAAGCACTTCATCTCTTTGTTGTAGCCTTTCGCATACAGTCAGCTCGCGGCTCAGGTACTAGGAGGCTAGGTATGAAAATGCCAAGTTTCTCATTGGAAGTAAAGAGGTCAAGATGTCTGGGGCCGAAGGGTGAAGGAAAATTGGGAGCCAACACGCACCCTTGTCCATGATCTCCTCCATGAGGTTGTCGCGGGCCTCGAGCCACTTGTTGCGGTTGGGACAGGGGAAGTTGCGTTTGTCTGCGAGGCGGAGGCCGCGGTCGAAGGCAACCCAGAGCATGACCTTGGAGTAGGTGAAGTTTTGCTTGTGGTTACGGACCTCCCAGATGGACATGTCGGGTTCTGTCACTGATGTTAGTGGTGAACGCCATTTTGGCCCAAGTTTGGAGACTCACTATCTGCGAGGGTGAGGACAAAGTCTGGGTACTCGAGTTAGCTCGTCTGACAGACAAGGATAGGGGCCCAGGAAACCATACCCAGCATCTCTCTCACAGAGCACCACTGGTCCCAGCTGATCGGCTTGCCGTACTTGTTGTACAGGTAGATACCGTCCATGAGCTCGCCGTAAATGTCAAACTGCTGGTGAAATGCGGCACCGTTGCCAATCCTCACGGGTTTGCTGCCTCTGTAACCTTCGAGGTGGTCGAGCTCGACCTCGGGGATGTCGGTCTCGCCGCGGATGGTGAACATAATGGGCAGCTCGCCGTTGGGACGGCGGGACTTGATAAAGCGCTCGCTGATAAAGTCCATGTAGGCATCGGCCTCGGCAGAGAACCCCAAGCGGAGGAGGATGTAGATTGTGAAGCTCGAGTCACGAACCCAGGAGAAGCGGTAGTCCCAGTTTCTACTTGCATTCATGAGCGGTGCTCGACAGCAGAGCAAAAGGGATGGGAGGGCTTACCGCACGCCGCCGATGTCTTCCGGAATGGAAAAGGTGGGAGCGGCGATAATGGCACCGGTTGGCTCGTAGGTCATCATCTTCAACAGCATCAAGCTTCGGTTGACGACCTCGCGCCACCGGCCCTTGTACTTGCTTTTGGAGATCCAGTTATACCAAAACGACTGCGTGTCGTGCTGCTGGCCATCGAGTACGGCGGTCGTGATATTCTCCGTGACATGATCGGGGATGTCGTTGCGCAGAACAAACGAAATGGCCTGGCCTTCCTCGATCTGAATGTGGGCAACCACACCCTCGCCCAGCATCCCGTCGCGCTTCTCTTTTCTGAAGGTGACGGTAGGAGCTGAGTTCGATTCTGCATCAACGGTAACGTCTAACTGCATCTTGTAATGCTCACTGTGGAAGGTAACCGCCTTGCTCGCGCTGCCTGTGGTGTGAGTTGGCTCAACAATGGTGGTGACATGAGTCTCAGTGGCATATTGGAAGGCCGGAAAGATCTCGATCTCTACAGAAAATTAGTGGTTTTTTGCATTCCGACTTGAGTAAAAACCCGGCTTACCCATCTCTAGACGACCGCGAATGCACTCGACTCGCCGGACAAGCCATTTTTTGAGCTCCTCCTGAATCTTGATGGTCTCGCGGAACGCGCTCTGGCGGGCACTCTTTGACAAGACAGTGGCGGTCTTGGGACGAGGAAAGAAGTCCACAAGGTCAACCACGCCATCATCATGAATGTATCTGGTCTGCAAGATGTTGGAAGACGGGAGATATTGTTGCCTTGAAGTGTTATTCAGACAAGTCTTGATAAACGACGACTTGCATACTCACTTGGTGGTACATGTCTTGGATGAAGGAGGGCAGATACTGAAGAAGCCTCCCTTGTCCTTGTCGAGAAGCCGACAAAAGACACTGGGCGAGTCAAAGTCCGGCCTAAAGAGTATGTTAGATATTGAGCTTCATTGACTGGTGTGAGGGAGAAGCTCGTCCGCCTGGCATTATGTTGGGAACGGTCGGATGCCCCGGGCAGATGATCTATTGACTGTCGTGCTCACTCGAGCCTTGAAATTCGACGGTAAGCACCCGCGTTCATCATCCCCAATATAAATGATAGACGTATCGGACGTGTTATGGGTGGAAAGGCACGAGAGAGTGGTCACTCGGCCGAGTGTGACCGCGGCCGAGAGCGCGTACCAGGCACAGGGCAGCTAGAGGTATTTCGTACCAGCACATAAAATCAACAGAGCCATTCATTCCAACGAGGGCACAAGTGTGCATGTTGCCGATCATGCCATAGTCCTCGATGGGTAGGTACCCGGAGTGGCTGCCGGCAGCATGTCTCGTCGAACATTGCTGAGCCATGACGTCGGCTTTCGGAACGATGGAACGAGGCTTTTAGGGTGTTGAAGGCAATAGTCGAAAACCGTCACTTTTTCAATAATTTAGTGAACCCACGTCCCGTATGCTTTTTGTGAGGCGAGTCGGCGAATGAGGTCGCAGCTGTAGATTCTTGCCTGATGAATTTGGGATGCAAGCAGGTTTCGTATGATCGAAGACAATGGAAGCTGGAAGGGTTGAGGTCAAGCTTTGGGTCAAAAGCAGGGGGTAAACTCCGGCGATTGCTTAATGACGGGAAGCCACGATATGCGGCTGGGTGTGGCGGCCAAAAGAAGGGACACGGGTAGACCAACGTCGATGGACGGTTTCGTCACGATTGTCTCTTACTGACAACGTCCACTAAGACGCAGATCCCCAATCAACGGTGAGTAATCGGGTGCTGATGCTGCATCGTTGTCTATCAGTTCTTCTCCTGAGCACTATCTGCAGCGCCATTGGACCCAGGCTGGTTGGACTTCCCGAAAACCCCAATATCAAAACCAACTTGGCCCAGTTGGTGATGCCGAGGACCAAGCTGATGACGCTCCAGAATACGGTGGTCGCATTGAGCCGCGGTTGTGGTCCACTGGGAGAGCTCTCCCCAACGAGCTACCAGATCTGCACCACAACCGAGCTGGGCCAGGCACGCAAGCGCGCAGAGCTACCCTGTTAGAGCTAAGACAGAATCGAACCGAAAGCTCTCTCCGTCTGCTGATGATCCTTTTCGACATGGATCTTTGTTGATTGTTTTTGCCAAAGAACCTACCGCGTCTCTCTCTCACCTGAGTCATAGGGCCCGATCGACGGATTACGGATACGGGGGAGGCATTCAGATTACATCCCCATTACACACGTGGGCTAGCGTAGCGGATGACGGCGCCTGACATCATGGGAGAGTCTGGGCAACTCTCCCTTTCGGGACTCGACGTGTAATTTGCCTGTCCCGACCATTTCCCCCTCTCCCGTTATTCGAGACATTGAGGCGCCGGAGAACGATCCTTAAGTGGAAGAAACGCAAAAGGCGCGACGGCAAAGGCGGCGATGGGTGGTCAGGAAGGAGGCTGGTGTCTCGCTCAGTCGCACCTCAAATTTTGAAGCCGGTACACTTCTTTTGTACACTTCGATGGGCTGGGTTGGTGCCGGCTGAGCGATGCAAGACATTCAACGGGTTCTGAAGCTAAGAAGGCGAGCCGCCCGCCTCCTCTTCCCTTTTTGTTCTCTTTTCTTTTTGTGCGGGGGAGGCTGGCGGTGCGCGGCCTATGCTGCGCCTGTCAGTTTGATAGTTCCGATTTAAAGCCACCAGGCTCGGACTCTGTGCTCTCCGTCGTCTGTGGGCATGATGCTCTTGGATGAGTCTATGCGAAGAGGCGGGAATGTCGGCTGGGAAACACATTTTGGTGAATGGAAAAACCGACTGAATAAGCATCTTGTAGTATGCACCCTTTGGCTCCGTACTCCGCAAGGTATGTCTCAGAAGAAACGGGCCCGAAAACGAAAACAATGCAACAGTCGTTATAAACGAGGCCTACCTTGCTGGTTTGTACCACACGTCAAAGGGAAATGAATGATTGTGGCTTTTCCAAAACATTCAAACAACTCTGGATGCTGGGCGGGCTCGGTTTTTGCCCGGTAGCGGGTCGCGGCACCGCCCGAGAATCCGGTTCGGAACACACAGTGAAGTCTGGCTGGGACGGTAAGAGAGAGGTTCCGGTTGGTTTATGGGCGGTGGTGACAAGTGGGTTGGATCGCCTTGGGCAGCTGGTCACCCGAGCGCCCATTTCAGTTGGCGTTTCTCAGTTGCTTACAGGCACAGAAGCTTTGCCGACGGCCGTGACACCAAACCACATGGCCAGGAACGTAGCCGAGAGCCCGCAATGGACACGGTGCCGTGCTCTGCAGCCAGCCCGAGGGACGGAAGGAGGCGGGGGTTGTTGAAGGGGATGATGTTGTGGTAAGGTTCACTCGAACAGGGCCCGCAAGTGGATGAGGAAACCTGTGACTCCGAATGTGAGAGACGACTGGACCAAGCTTAAATGCGAGGTCGCATCCTCTAGAGTCTCGTGTGTCGGATAGCCTAGCATATGGATGGTTAGACGAACGTCTGTGAAACTTGAAGCATCGATTCTTCAGACGACCCTCACATTCTACCGTGATCTGGGCCGACTTTGGAGTTATGCATCTATTCAGTCTCACGGTAAGCTTACTTTTAGTTGAAGGATGCAAGAAAAGGGGGCTAATGTAGTCCGTCTGGTATATTGCAGCTAACTTCGCCTACCTGGATGCAATCTCTTACACTTGGAAGAAAGGGGAGAAAAGACACTAGCGACGGCCCGCATGAAAGCATAAAACCAAACAAACGATGTGTATCCAGAGATGACTCCAAACGCGTATTGAGTACGGACAGTAGGAGTGCTCCATTGGTTCCCTCTCACTGCCGCAACGCGCTGTTCGTGCGAACCCCCTCAGTTCCCATTAGGTTTCAATGTGTCAAGGTACAAAAGGGCCACGCCAGATCCGATGGAGCTGGCCAAGCTGGCAGCTCGGGGCAGATCCGATGTTTCCTTCCCTTAGACTTCCAGCAATAGTGCTCCTGGGCCCATGATCCTCATCCTGCCCGAGGTGGGATGCAGATGCGGATGCGGTTGCGGATGCACTACACTAGTTGACTGGCATCACTGGGTACGTTGACGGAGGTCGATGGGAACTAAGAGCTCGGAAGCCCCGCGATACCTGACCAGTTGCTGTTTACCGCCTGCTTCGCGCTGGGGTTTCGTCGGGTTTGCCTCCCTCCTCAGTCGCATTTCTTGATGGTGAGTTGGCAAGTCGCAGGGAGCAACATGGAAGGTCATCCCTGATGACGACCCTGACCGCCGCAAGAAGCGAGCCCAGTCCTGCGGCAGCAGCTCACAAGCCCGTCTCCGCCATGAGGCGTGCCAAGATAATATCCACATTTCATCTTGGGAGAGAACTTCCAGCAGAGGCATCGGATACCTCACATTTTGGTAGAGATTGGACCATCAGGCAGGTCGGCGGCCATTGGCGGTGAAAGCTCCGCAGCGCTTGTCCGGCAGAAAGCTGCAACACTGTGGACACGGCGACATTTGGGCAGACAACCACACCGCAGCACCACAGAGCACCATGTCAAAGAAAAAGGGAGGGACGGGGGAGATGAAGCCACCGAGATCATTGTGCCTTGGGTACGTATCTGTGCCCCCGGCCCCCTCTCCTGTCTCTCCACCCCGGTCCACACTAAAATCGGCGTGTGGGCGCGACACTTGACTGGAGAAATGATCCGCACCGTCATGACCTGAATCTCTGGTCCTCTCGTCCCGAACCCAAGGCCCAGCCCAGCAAGTGTGCAACCAAATGCACCAAACCCAAACGCCAAAGCACCACGGCCAGCCCAGCCCGCCCTGACAGCAAATGAGCGACGCCCATTTTCTCGTCCCGACCCAAGACCCCGACCCCCTCCCCCCATCCACCGACAGCCAAGCACAAGCACAAGCACAAGCACAAGCAACTAGACTGGACTGGACACACTGGACACAACAATCAGATGCGCAGAGAGCGAGAGCCAGAGAGCAGCATCCGTACCTTGCGGTAAACTGGACCTGGACCTGGATCTGACCTTACCAGATGCTCCCCAGCCCCAGCAACTTGTGAATCCCGCTGTGGAATCCAGATTAAATCATGCCCCAATCCTCCTCCCCATCCGACTCGACCTCATCCTCCCTTGTGCATGTGCTGCCTCCCGATCCCAGTCGATCCGCCTCTGCTTCTGCTGTTCCCAGTGCCATTTCATCATCCCCCGATCCCATTGACCACGAAGACGCCCTTCCTTCCTCTTCCCACGACCACGCTACTGCCGCTACCAACCGACGCCTCCTGAGCCCGTCACCTTTGCTCCTCCCACCACCCACTGCCCCGTCTCCTGGACACGCGACCACATCGACTATATCCTCGAACCCGGATGACCCCCGGTCACAAGACGTTGTCGCTGCAACTGATCTTGCCCACGCATCTACGCACCTGGGCTCTTCCTCTACCTTCAACAACAGCAACAACGACAACCATTCCCGCGATCGCCACCCCGTCGCCAACCAGGAATTCGAGATGGAGCCCTTGAAAGGGGCCGGTCACCGCCGGCGCCGCAGTTCTCTCATGCAGAGCGCCGGCTCCAGCAATCACCAGAGGGTCCCGTCGAGGACTCAGGGGAACCTGCTCGAAGAACCAAAGATATCAGAGGAGGACCTCGGGGCGACACCGTCAGCCTCCAAAGACGTAGACGACAACAGCTTCTCCGATGAGGATCTCCATGACGACGAGGAGACGGGCCTGACGAAGAAGGACAAGAGCAGGAAGAAGAAGAAGAGGAGGAACAACACGCGGCTAGACCAGAGGATCGTTCGTGGAGAAATCTCGGCCGAGGAGAAGAAGGAGGCCGACCAAAACGTTTTCAGGAGATCTGTGATCAATGTCGCCTTGATCTTGCTGTGGTACTTCTTTTCACTCAGCATCTCGCTGGTAAGTTTGAAATCCCCCTTCTGTCACCCAGTCGTTGTCCCCGTCAACACGATCGCAAGCTGATCCTTCATCTCTACAGTATAATAAGTGGATGTTCGACCAAGACCGCCTCAATTTTGCTTTCCCTCTATTTACGACCGCGTGCCACATGTTGGTACAGTTCGCTCTCGCATCTTTAGTATTATTCTTAATACCTTCGTTACGCCCGTCAAATGGTCTGCGTCACTCTGATTTGGGCCGCTCACGGCACGAGTCAGAGCCGGACCGGCCGTTGATGACCAAGATGTTCTATCTGACGCGCATTGGGCCTTGCGGTGCTGCGACGGGTCTCGATATCGGGCTGGGAAACACTTCGCTCAAGTTCATCACTCTCACGTTTTACAGTAAGTACTTTGCGCCGCCTGAGCTCTCCGATCAATACTAACGAATTGGCAGCCATGTGCAAATCCTCTTCCCTAGCGTTCGTATTGATCTTTGCCTTCTTGTTCAGACTTGAGAAGCCCACATGGCGTCTTGTGGCCATCATTGCAACAATGACTCTCGGTGTCGTTCTCATGGTGTCGGGAGAAGTCGAGTTTAAAGTTAGCGGCTTCATCCTTGTCATCTCTGCCGCGTTCTTTTCCGGTTTCCGCTGGGGTTTGACCCAGATCCTCCTCCTCCGCAATCCAGCGACCTCGAACCCCTTTTCTAGCATTTTCTTCCTGGCGCCGGTCATGTTTCTGACATTGATCGTCATCGCCATTCCCGTTGAAGGTTTCCCCGCCCTCATCGAGGGTTTGAAGGTCCTCGTGGCCGAGTGGGGTGTCATCACCACCCCCTTGTTCCTCCTTTTCCCCGGCTGCATCGCCTTCCTCATGACCGCCTCGGAGTTCGCTCTGCTGCAGCGCACCTCAGTCGTCACTCTCTCCATCGCCGGTATATTTAAGGAGGTTGTCACCATCTCTGCCGCCGCCCTTGTTTTCAACGACCGCCTGACGCCCATCAACTTTGTCGGTCTCATCACTACCATGGGCGCCATCGTCGCGTACAACTACATCAAGATCACTCAGATGCGTGAGGATGCTCAGAAGGAGGTCCAGCGCGGCCATATGGAGGTCGCCTCTGGCTCGTCTTCGAGCGGCAGCGACAACGACGACGGTGGCGAGGAGGCGGGCCTTCTGCGGACCAGCACCGATTACGAAGACAACCTCGTCACTGCGGACGGTGATATTCTGCCCAACCCACAACACACGGCGCAAGAGTCGCGGACGGCCCAGGCTCACCGCGACAACTAGACGCGTCTCCGTCGGACGTGCTCGTCTCTTTTGTTGTATATTCAGGTCGAGGAATCCGACAAGCAAACTGTGTATTTCTTTTACAGGGTAAAACATATCTCGCCGATTGGCAGATTGGGCAGGCAAGGAGTTCAACAGGGTTTATCTGGGAAGGGGAATCAACCTTTCCCGAGGAAGATATTAGCAAAACGGACATACGCTACCGGGTTCTCTTGATGGATGGAAACCCGAAGTTCTTAGGTTCGAAAGGAAAAAGTTGCATAACGAGGTGGATATACCATGGTGGCAGTAGACGAAAATCACGACCCAGGCCGCTGGATTCTGGGGACATGATCTTAGTGTAATACCTGGAGAGGTTAGATACACAAGAATATCAAGCACGACCGATCACTTGCAAGGAGTATATCTTCAGCGAACATGTGCATGTAACGGGGGGATCTTGTCCTTTGGACTGGAATAATTCTCTGTAGTATCGCCAACACCCCGCCACGCCTAACTACAGCAAGTATCCACATGGCCCAACGGAGCAGTTGCCGCGGCTCTCGTGGTTGCGTATATATGGACGTTGCAAACGACGTGCAGCTTAAGATGGCTTTCAAGGATCTCAACGAGGTAGGTACTTCTGCCAACCCCCTGAGGCGCGATGGCCTTGCCCAATCGCCAACACCGACAAAATCATGCTGTGTCTGAGCAAGTTTGGATTAGAAACCTGTATATGTTGAGCGCGCACAGAGCCAGAAGCAATGGACAAACTACAACCTGTTCAACTGATCAGAGAAAAAGATACGAAAAATCAGGGAGTTTGGAAGGAGAAGAGGTGTCTGGCGCTTATCCGTAACATGCTCAGCAGACCACCGCAACCCTCTAGTTGGGGGCTTCAAACGCTTGGGCAAATCACGGATGCAATGCATGTACGAGAAGATGCTTTTTATTCTTGCGTCATGCGTCGACAATTAGGATGGGTATGGTGGACCTCCAACTCCAGAACGCCCCGGGTCTACCCGAACAAACAGAAATATACTGTACCAGCAGAAACGTTCATCCAAGAAGCTTGAGACCGTTCTTGGTCTTCTGTCCTGGCTTGGTGACGCCGTGACTGTGCACGGGGCCGAGGTGGGGCTCATATCCGGTACCCTCACCGGCGTGCTTGTTCCCACCGCCACCACCGCCATTACCGGAATGCTTCTTGTTCTTGTTCTTGCGGTTGTTGTGGTGGTCCTTGTCCTTGACGTTGGTGATTTTGATCTCCGTGTTTGCCTTGCGTACGGTGACGGGGTGGCTCTGGATGTATTTGCCGTTCATCTCCTTGGCGGCCTGGAAGAAGTCGTCGGCGTCGCTGAAGGAGACGAAGCCGTAGCCCTTTGATTTCGCGGTACGCTTGTCGCGGATAACGCGCGCCTTCTGCACGGATTTCCACCGCGCAAAGGCCTTGAGGAGGGACTCGTCCGTCACCTCGCCGGCGAGGTTGCCAACGAAGAGGCGTAGGTGGCTCGGGTCCCACTCAGCGAGGGTGTCATCCGTCCACTTCTTGCCGCCACCCTCTCGGACGACGGTCTTCTTGCGCTCCGGGGGCTGGTTCGCCGCTGCCGCTGCCGCGGCGACTGCTGCAGGGTCGGGCACAGCGGAGGGGGTTGCTGCGGAGCTGCCTGTCGCCGGAGTGCCACGGCCGCCGGAGCCGCTGACCGCGTCTCTGCTCGTCGCGTCCCGGGAGCTATATGCGCTCTGCCATTGGGCTATCTGCATCGCCATGTCGGGGTCGTAGTCGGTGGCGCTGCCGGGGAGGGGGAACGGGTTACGGATCTGCGGCGCGGCGCCGTAGGTTGAAGGCGGCGCATTGTAGCTCGTGGCCTGGCCGTAGCCGGCGCCGGCTTGTGGGTATTGGTTGTAAGAGGAGGGCGGTGCCTGGTAGGGGCCGGCGCCGCCTACCGCGGGTGACGAGTGTTGCGGGTAGGATTGGTAGGAGGCGCCATAGTTGGCGGCGGGCGCGCTGGCGTAGCTCGGTGCGCTCGAGTAGGTGGGTGCCGCCGGAGAGGCTGCCGCGCTGAAAGCGGGCTTGAAGGCGGGTTTGAAGCCTCCGGAGGTCTTGGACGGGGGCGGCCGCGCGGGCAGGGATGGGTGAGAGGGCGGATTGCCGGTGGAGGGCCCGCTTGAGATACCTGGAGGGGGCGGATAGGCCATGATGAATGAACTGCGGATTTTGAAGGTGGTTTTTTGGGCAAGTCGCGTGGGCTTGCTTGAAAGCGTTTTTTGTGGCAACGTACCTCTGAGCCTGGGATTTCCCGCTCAAAGAAGTCAAGATCTCCTTTGCTGTTTGCTATTGCCGACGGTGCACGTGCTGTTTGTCAGAGCTGGCGCAAATGCAGAGATAGGTTTGTCTGGCGGTAGAATCGGAGAAAATGTGACGATAGCGTCTCAGCATCGGCGAAGGCGTTGAGCCGATGTGGCTGGTGGCTAAGTCCGATAAGATCACGTGCTGATAGTGGCTCCGCTCCATGTAGGTAGGCTGGCAAAAACCTTGGCAGTTTCTCCCATGTGGGCCGGCACCGTAACTGCCGTCAGTCAAACGACATGGCTTAAGTAAGCCCGTCGAACCCGAGGTCCTCCGTGCCAATGCCAAGTCTGATCTGGAAGTCAAAGGCGGAAAACAAGGACGGAATTTCCGTCTTGAGCCATTTGATATCGGCCCCGTTGCTTCACTCCGCCCAGCTGGGTTGTCAATACCGAAACACTTCACAATCACGTTCTGTTCCTGCATCAGCTGCATTTATCCGTCGGACATGGCCAGGCGGACATAACGGATAATTGTTAGTGCAGTTGTTCGGTGTTACGCCGCTGAGTCGCTGACTGACATCATGGCCTCTGACGCTGTGTTTTCCTACGGTCGGGTCCATGCCAATCAATAATGCGCGTGGATTCACAGCGGAGCTCTAGCGGAGTTCGCAACCGACGACTCCGGGTCGTGCGACCGACCCAAGCACACAAGGCCCGAAGGCGGCGGTTTACCCCCCCACTGAGACTGAGGTTGCCCCTCGTTTCCTATGTCAGAGCCAGATTTGTCGATTTGTGAGCAGCGAGCGCGGATCTACCGCTGCTCTCTCCCTCCGTCCACACCTTGAGGTACCTTGGGAGATGGAGGTGCGATATTTTCTGTCCCTTCTGCTGAGGGCGTGGGTCCCAACGAACCCAATCGATTGAGTTGCTTGCTCGGCCAAGCAGTCCAACTGGAGGAATCAGAGGGGTTTCTTACGGCCAGCTTCGGTTTGGTTAGGACCGACTGCCTCTGCCCACCCATTGAAGCGCATATTTGATTTGTCGCGTATGCCGGACAGGGCCCGCTATCCGCCGTCTAGGGATGGTAAACGCGAGGCGCATGCGTTATCTCTCGCTGCCTTTTTTCAAATTCACTGCTCAAGTGAGCTAGCTGGTGGTAATAGGCTGCACCTTCCTCCGTGTTTTCTCCGCGTCCAGACGGGATGCCGAGGGTGCGCTTTTGAACAAACCGCGACAGCGCGACAGCCGTTTGGGACTTAACGGCGTCCGGAGTTTCTTGAAGCTCTGCTGTTGGGACGGCACGGAGCATGGGGGTGGTTTTCATGCTGAAGAAACAGAATGGCCTCCAATGCAGTCCGTGGCTTGAGGCACATGCTGGTGCGTGCAGGGCGGCTCTCGACGGATATTTCGAACAATCAGACACCATGCCCTTCGGTCCCCCTGCCACCCACGATGGCCTAGGAGCGAGCGAAGCGAAGCGAGCTGTGAGCGAGCGAGTACCGGAGCTCCGTTGGAAGGGCGATAATATATGCTGCCGGGCAGCCAGCGCGCATATTAGCATTTCCCATTAGCCAGAGGCCCCCCGCGCCCTGTTAGACCGAGCGCAGAGTGTTCCTCCGCGGCCGTGAGTTGCGAAACGTCAGGGTCTGACGCATCAAGTTTGAATACCGGAGTCGCACATCTCCCTGGAACATCCAGAGTGTGAGACACACCCGCGGCGGCCAATAGGAAAGGGTGTCTATCGCCGAATCGGACCACAACTGGACGGATCCAGAAGCGCCTTTTTGCACGACGGGCTGCGTCAGGCTGGCGCGCTGCTTGACTAAAACACCACCGGCGTGGAGCAGGCATGATGGTCGTTGCTGGGCCGCCATCCGCCGCGCGGGCCGGCCTATGGCACAATGCGTTAACCGTGGTACCTACATCGGAGTCACTACTGTAAGTGCACAGAGGTGGTCGATGCTGTACGATGCCTGGGTTTTTGGCAGTGTCTGTATCTGCTTCTGCCTTGCACAGAGAGGAGAGATTCTGCTGGAATTGGCCAAAACAAACGCTGAGGAGCTGAACAACGCGGGAAACACGAGGTAGGAGGAGGCCATCGTCATATCTACCCCTCCATAACAAGCCGTCCAATTGGAGGCGGGGTGAGGGCCTTGATGGAGCTCCACGTCTGGGTAGTGATGTATGTGTCCCTCTTCTTTCTGTGCAGAGGTATCCGTACGGAAGTGCTGGAAGTGAAAGTGGGATGCAAGATACAGGATACCAGCACGGTACTTCCTGGTCCATGAGTAAGCTCTGGCTCTGTCCCGCCAACAAAGCCAACCACTACCAGTCAGTCCAGTCGTCAAAGCAGCCCTGTCGACCGTCGTAGGCCGTCCAGTCCCGCTTTTCTGCCCAGTCTTTGTCACTGATTCCCATTCCCACCCCCAAAGGCAAAAAGCTGAAGTCATCCGTGGGCTTGCCCACTGGCGAAGCACCGGGCTGGTTGGTGCAACCTGGTGGGAAGGACTGGACTCGTTGATTGGGAGGACTGGGAGTGTGTGCACATCTGGCGCTTGTCAGGGTGGCCCCTGCCATTAACGCAAACCCCCCTCCCATCCTACCCCTCCGTCGACCCTCCCCCTACAAACTTCGTCCGGGTTGACGAAAGCTCCAGCTTCTTGTCTCCCTCTTGACACATTCCCTAGAGATAAATAACTCGACGCTCCCGCAATCATCAGAGTCGCGCGTCCGAACCTCTCCTCTATCAAACAAACCCCCACGTTGAACCACCGACACATCATTCATCATGTCTGGACCTGTGTAAGTAGTTTTCCTCTGCCACCAACCCCTCTTCGCTTGAAAGCCAAATTACCCCACCACCCCGCTCCCGGCCTCCGATGCTCACGACGACGACGACAATGATTGCCAATTCGCGCATGTCGGCGTCCGTCGTGATGCTTCGGACTTGGAGCCGGATCACGGGAGGTGCCAATGGACGTTGGCCTCAACCTGCTAGCCCCTCCCATTCGACTTCGACATTGCAACATACTCATACTCGCAATGCAGCGCTCGTCTAGCCAGCATTGTGGCAGGCGTTGTGCCTGCTCCGAGGTCCCGCTCCGATTTTCTCGCAACTGATTGCTCACCTCCGGCCTTTGAACATTGAAGCTGACGATGTATCACAGCGCTGATATGGGCCTTATTGGCCTGGCCGTCATGGGTCAGAAGTAAGTCTCCCGGCTCTCAATGCAACGTAGAACTGTATTCTAACGAATAACGTAGCATTATCCTGAACGCTGCCGACGTTCGTCAACCCCCATAGACGATGTTAAGCCATCCACAGGTTGCTGACGATATATATAGCACGGTTTCACCATCGCTGCCTTCAACCGTACTGTTTCCAAGGTCGACAAGTTCCTCGCCAACGAGGCCAAGGGCAAGTCCATCGTGGGCGCTCACTCCATCGAGGAGTTCGTTTCCAAGCTCAAGAGCCCCCGTCGTGTCATGCTGCTCGTCCAGGCCGGCAAGGCTGTTGATGACTACATTGAGACCCTCATCCCTCTCCTTGAGAAGGGCGACATCATCATCGATGGTGGCAACTCTCACTTCCCCGACTCCAACCGCCGCACCAAGTACTGCGCTTCCAAGGGAATCCGCTTCGTTGGTTCCGGTGTCTCTGGCGGTGAGGAGGGTGCCCGCTACGGCCCTTCTCTGATGCCCGGTGGTAACGAGGAGGCCTGGCCCTACCTCAAGGACCTCTTCCAGTCTATCAGTGCCAAGAGCGACAACGAGCCCTGCTGCGACTGGGTTGGTGACGAAGGTGCTGGCCACTACGTCAAGATGGTCCACAACGGTATTGAGTACGGTGACATGCAGCTCATCACCGAGGTATGTCTCGCAGGAAATCGGTTTTTGTGTCGGCTGCTAACACCCGCTATAGGCCTACGACATCCTGAAGCGTGGCCTCGGCCTCTCCAGCAAGGAGATTGGTGATGTCTTCGCCAAGTGGAACAAGGGTGTCTTGGACTCTTTCCTGATTGAGATTACCCGCGACATTATGTACTACAACGACGACGATGGCACTGCTCTTGTCGAGAAGATCCTCGACAAGGCTGGCCAGAAGGGTACCGGCAAGTGGACTGCCGTCAACGCCCTTGACCTTGGCATGCCCGTGACCCTTATCGCCGAGGCTGTTCTTGCCCGTTGCTTGTCTGCCATCAAGGAGGAGCGCACCAAGGCCTCTAC
This sequence comes from Colletotrichum incanum, assembly GCA_001625285.1. NCBI lineage: Eukaryota > Fungi > Ascomycota > Sordariomycetes > Glomerellales > Glomerellaceae > Colletotrichum > Colletotrichum incanum. The sequence goes on from LFIW01002048.1 coordinate 67,708, forward strand.
TCTTCTTTCGTACGTCGGCCGCAACAGCAAGTTCGAGGGCAACAAGGAGCAGTTCATCGACGACCTCGAGCAGGCTCTGTACGCCTCCAAGATCGTCTCTTACGCCCAGGGTTTCATGCTCATGCAGGAGGTATGTGCCAACCCCTATGTCCCTATCAAGACGTTGCACACTAACAACACGTACTGTAGGCTGCCAAGGAGTACGGCTGGAAGCTCAACAAGCCCTCTATCGCTCTCATGTGGCGCGGTGGTTGCATTATCCGCTCCGTCTTCCTCAAGGATATCACCAACGCCTACCGCAACAACCCCGACCTCGAGAACCTTCTCTTCGACGACTTCTTCAACAAGGCTATCCACACTGCCCAGCCCGGCTGGAGAGACGTCGTCTCCAAGGCCGCCCTTCTCGGAATCCCAACCCCGGCCTTCTCCACTGCCCTGTCCTGGTTCGACGGTTACCGCACCAAGGACCTGCCCGCCAACCTTCTCCAGGCCCAGCGTGACTACTTTGGCGCTCACACTTTCCGCGTGAAGCCCGAAGCGGAAACAAGCCGCTACAAGGCTGGTGAGGACATTCACGTCAACTGGACTGGTCGCGGAGGCAATGTCTCTGCTTCCAACTACAACGCATAAAAGGTTTCTGGATGGGTTACGAGTAGACTTTAGGAAAGGGCACGCTATGATACCTGGTATAATGGTGCCAGGAGAATGAATTGAAATGATTCCACGTAATTAGCGGAGATATTATTGCCTACAGATGTGACTTAAAATACTTGAATAATGGTTAGTGATTACTTGCTGGTGAAGACCCGTGCTTCCCCGGCCCATTCCGGCTATAGGCTGCCCATTTGGGCCGACGGTTTCGGTATCGAGCCAGGACTTGAGGACTGTACACTTACCTCTATTTCTCCCACAGCCTCTAAGCTTGTATAGCTTATTCTATTGCTATCCTCCAATGTACTCTTTACGTGGTTATGAGGAAGAGAAAACGAGGCGATGAGAACTCAAACATGGTTTGCCGATGATGACTAATCCCAATAGCGCATCAGCTGCGGAACGTGTGCGCACGAGCCCCAAGGTTACGGCCCCCTTGATTGGCTGCGATGTGACCAGGGTCATTCCAGGCACTGTAGCCTCGTCGCGACAAATTTGGGGCTCGCGAACCGACCTACAAGTCAATTCATCTATCAGACGCAGCCTTCCAATTCGTCGCGACATCGCCCAGCGAGCCTGTCCCACGACTACCATCCTCCCCGACCACGGTCTCAATTGAGGCAACACTTTCTACACTCCGCTCTCAAAACATCGCCCATCGACACCATTCGTCCGACAGCTTCGCAGCTTGCGTCCTCGACCGCGATCCACCATGGCGCAGGACCCGAGTGATGGAATTGATCAGGAGTTGGTCAGTAGCTGCACAATTGGTCTACTACAAACCACCTGTTCGCTCACATATCTATAGCTGAACCACGCCCACCTCATCTCTGCCAATCACTATGCCGACCAGGCACGCGTCGATTTGAACCAAGTCACAAAATGGTTGATGGCTGCACCCCAAGTCGCGAAAGACAAGGCTCCGTTCTTCTGGACCTACCTAGATCGACCCCGCGACGGCCAAGTGTATCTCACATGGCAGCCCCTCAAGAGGCTCGGAACGAATTTTGCCAGCGACGGAATGATCTGGGGTCCAGAGCAGTACCACAGGCAGGATGTTGGAAATGGACTGGTATGCATCTCGCCGCGTTGTCACTGTATTAAACTGATTGTAGCTGCAGTCTCTCGAGATCCATTACGTTAAGTCAGGATTCGTTCCTGGGGAGCAGGTTGCTATGCATGCTCGTCGTAGGTTCCGGCTTGTGCCGTCGCAGACCGGCGTGATGAATGCGCCCCAGCCGGACATCAGCCTCTGGATCGTGCACTACGGGCCTTCTGATCCTCCCGACCGCGTTCCGGTTAACCTCATTCCCGTTTCTCAAGAAACCCAGCACATCATGGCAACCCGTAACCACCTTCAGAAATGCGGCCAGATTGCCCGCAAGGATTTCATGCTTTCGGATCGCGCCAGCTGGCCCCAAATTCAGTTTCCCCGCAACGGTGGACGGCCACAGATGTATAACCCGCCAGCGCAATCGCGGCGTATTCCGCAGCAGATGGCCTATCCTCCGACTGGTCCTCAGGGTCGCCGTGGCCGCCAACAAGCGCAGGCACAGGCTCAAGCCCAGCAACATCAACAAGCTCTTGCTCATGCCGAAGCTCTGCACGACGATGAGGAACTGGAGAAAGACCTCTTTGATCATCTGACCCCCAGAGATATTTCCTTCGCGCGGTACCAGCAGAACCATGAGTGGATGGAAGAGATTGTGTCTTCTCCTTATGGCCTTAGCCAGATCGCACCTCCTGATCTTGGTCTTGGGCTCAAGGGAGAGTTGGCGCCTCTGACTGACGGCATCTTTTCAGCACAGAGTGCGAATGCGCTCACTGAACCACCTCAAAAGCCGTACATTGGGCGGCTAGAGCCTGGGCTGGCCGATGAGTTCAGGAAGAGAGTTCAGGAGCATCTCGACGCAACAAAGGCCGAGATGGAGAAGATGAAGGCGGAGCATGCGAAGAACTTGGCTAGCCTGAAGGCGAGCTCGGTATTTGTGGACGCCGAGAAGGATGTGAAGAACTCTGTTCAGGAGCGTGGCCCTGAGCCGTGGCGCATCGAGGGCCACTCCACAGATTCGGACGACAACTCCGGCTCATGGTCACAGAAGCACAACAAGAAGGTGGATGAGATTGTAGCCCAGGTTGAAGCCAACCTCGGCCGACAAATCGAAGTCCTTCACAACGTCCACCGCATACAAGACGGTGGATTTCAGGAGCCCGTTCCGGAGCCTGTCAAGGAGCCCTCGCCGATCCCACCGCCGGCAAGCTCTCCAACGCCGGCAGCCGGCGCCGATGCACGTGCGTCGGGATCGCGAAGACCATCCCAGGCTGGTTCTACCCACAGTGGGGTGATGGTGGGCGACTCGGACATCGATATGGGCGGCACTGCGGCAGGACTTCTGGACGAGATGCACACCGGATTCTCTGCCAACTCCACTCCGCTAAACAACTTTCCTACGCCGCAAACTCACATGTCTGCTCTTAACTCAACGGCTGGAACCCCAGCCAATGCGAACGCTCCCTCGCCTGCGCCAGTTCCTCCTACCATCCCTGAGGAGACTGAGGCTCAGGCTTCTACGGGCGCTTCTGCTGGCGCCGGAGAGGATGTCACGATGGGTAACACCGAGTCGACCAAGGAAATGTCTGCCACTGCGCCCGATCAAGGAACCGGCAGCGGAGAATGGGTGGTTGTGCCCAAGGGAGGGACATCGCCTGACCCTGCTACCGCTGCCGGCACCGGCGCGGCCGAGGGTGACGAACCCAAGCCAGCTGCCAAAGCATTGTCCGCTGCCGGAACGCCAGCGGATACCCAAACACCTGGCGGATTCAGTTCTCTGGGCGACCTCGACTCTGCCGGTGACGCGATGGCTAGTTACGGGGCATCCATAGGAGACGGTCTGGACATGAACATGGAAATGGAGGACTCTGCCTTTGGCGATGCTTTCCACGGCGTATCTAGTACCAACACGCCAGGAAACCAGTCCGAGGGTGGTGCCTAAGGAGAACAAGGGTGCTTCGAATCATTGTTTCAGACAAAATCGACAGACGCGCCTCGGACAGAAACGGACTGTATATTAAGGTGGAATGGTGGTTGGCTCAACGTGGTTGAAGTCCACAGTTGGTCCCAGTTTTATGGCTTTTACGTTGACAGGTGCAAAGGTTTGTACGGTATTACATGGTTGGTTGAAGAATGGAATGAATCAGGCCTTGCCAGGTCTTATTTACAGTACCAAACTCGCTCACTGAGTTCACTTATGCTTGATGATTCTCGATACTGTGAGCGCCTGCTCCGTATTGATAGGTGAACACCTCATTGCATCGGTAGTTTACTGGACACACCAAAGTACTTCTAATTGTCCGATTTAGTCACAGAATGCATGACCGTCGCTCCAGATGCCATGCGATTTCATCAGCTCAGTCGGACTTGGGTCACCCACGATCAGCCAATCAACAATCTTATTGCAATACTTCGGGACCAATTGTACATCAGCAGGAATAACACGAGGCCGTCGCATTCACGGATGGCACATTGCATACGCAGCCCAACAAACGCCATGGAGTCTAGAGGCGACAGGGTCAAACACGGAGAAAATGGTGATACATGGCGGTTCATCCTAGAACAGCCGGTTTGCGTGGGCAGGGGAAATGGTCAGTGCGGGCTGTTAGTGTTACTGCTGGTTCTGTCGCACTCGATCTTAACATGGGCCCACATATCCGCTTGGTTCCGGAGGAAGTTTAGGTTTGATCAACCCCAGGAACAACGTCTCAGCCGCAGCTTCTCACGACATTGGCTCCCCTTGTCATCCCGATTTCCGACTTCTCGACAGTTCGACAGATGGGCTCTACGGGGGCTCATCACAACGAGATTGGACGAAAACCAATTGTCTGATACTGCACGACCCGTCGAGCTGTCCGAAGTTGCGGGCATTTCCTTGCTAGATGTCATGCTTAAATCCAACCCTAAGACGAAGCTCCAAGGAGCTATGGGCAAGACGACGAGGAAGTTTTCGTTATTACATTGGAGTATCGGATTGGGCTTCTGCACAATGCAGCACGCTACTAAGTGGATAGTGGAGAGGGCGCCTAGCTGGACAACAGCAGTCGATGAAGCAAGCCCCGGGTGGTTGCGAAACCCAGACTTCGTCTCTTTTGCGAAATCCTCCACAACCTCTCCATTGTCGCTCCTCGCCGTGGCGTTTCGCTTCCCATCGAATTCTCAGTTCGGCTCCGAGTGGCTAGGCCCTTTAAGAAATATGCTTCTTATGCGTTGCAGCGATTTGATGGCCCGGTCCGGCCCACTTCACCGAGCAATGTACTGCTGCTACTCGCCCCCATCGTCGTAGCGTGTGTCGGCCGATGAGACGCCCCCAGCACCCCTGCCCAGCCTTCACTCCTCGGCTTGGGATGACGTTCTGGGGAATTCTGTCACGGAGGAGCCACCCCCTACCCTGGTCAAGGGTTGGCTTACACGCGAGAGAGTGTCCCATCATCAAAACGTCGCCCATCCGGATGGGGAGCGCTCTTGTGGTGTTCACCCCCGATTGCTCATCCAGTCTGCTCCCCCATCCGATCACATCTCTTCCCTTCTCTTCTCGTTCTGTTTTTTTTGCAGTTCGCCTTCGATTCTGTTTACTGCCGGTCTTTTTCGGAATACCTTCCTTTTTCTCTTCTACCCGGTCTGCAGGTCAGCTTCTTTTCAAGCAAGTCCATTCGTTACACTTCTTCGAATTTGATACCCGCGAGCCCTAGTTGGCAATTTTCTCTTTCTTCTAATTCATTGTTCGATTCGGTATTAGGCCATCGGTATTGGTGGACCCTAGGTTCGACGTCCTCTTCTTTTCAACGAATAATTCCAAGATACAATGCGGTTCACAAAGTCACTGGCGTTGCTGCTGGGCGTTGCCCTTTGCGAAGCACAAATCTCAAAGCCTAGGGGAGGGGACGTCCTGCAGCCCAACCAGCAGTTCGAGATCGAGTGGCAAACGACGGGTCTCCAGGCGCCCATCAACATCGACCTTGTCCCCAGCGGCAAGACAGACCTGTCTCTTGTTGCCGAAAAGATTGGAGGTAAGGCTTCCTCTCAGATCGAGGCATGAATATCTCGAAACTCATAAACTCTGTAGTGCAAGTCGACAACATTGGCCGGTTGAACTGGAGCCCAAGCGCCTCCATCACAGCCTTCGAAAGCTTCGCCATCATCATCACCGATTCCGCCCAGGCCGTCGTCATATCCGAGCCGTTCCAGATCAACCAGCTTACCCAGCAGCCTGTTGTTCAGACGCTCCTCAGGGTGGACCCGGCCCAGGTTCAGTTTTCAACTGCGGCTGCTGGTCCTCCTAAGGTCGTGTACTCTGGTACTCTGCCACCTCAGGCCATCCCTGCCGATTTCGTTGCTGCAGAGGTTACTTCCACCGCATCGATTGCCGCTCAATTCACATCAGTTGAAAGTACGCCTGTGCAGGGCAGGCCTGTCGAAGCTACGTCTAGTGAGACAGCTCCAGCTCAGTCTGCTTCTGAGACGCCTGCTCCCGAGAAGTCTACTCCCAATGAACCTACTCCTGCTGAGTCTACCTCCCTCAAGTCTGACACTGCCGCATCTACACCTGTCAAGTCACCTCGTACCAAGTCTACTCCTGCTGTGGCTACAACTTCCGAGGCTACTCCAACTCCGTCTGCGCCAATCGAAACTCCTCCAGCCGAAATTCTCCCCCCCAATGATGGCAAAGCTGATGAAGCCGACATCACTGTCTCTACTCCAACGTCTTCCGCTCCGGAGACTACCTCAGCTACGGCAATTAATGGCGGCAATGCTGAATCTCAATCTTCATCCAGTTCCTCAGCAGCGCCCAAGGACCAGAAGTCAGTGCCTTTGCCTGACGCAGCTGAGAAGAGCGGCTCCGTAATTCCCCTTCCCAGCGCCGCTGAGACGACTCCAACCCCTGAAGCCACTCTTGAAATTCCCAAGCCTTCCACTGCGCCTGAGTCCTTTCTCACCCTTCCGGTCGCCAATAACCAGACGGCTGCTCCGATTGCTGAAGTGAGTTACCCAGTTTTAACCCTAGAATAGCACTGTACTGACTTCAGAACAGCCACCAGCCCCGAGCGTGGCTCCTGTTCCTACTCAGCCCACTGAGATTGCTATCCCAGTCCCGGTGAACCGCACTAGCATTGTCCCAGAGGCATCAAGCCTTCCTACTCAGCCAGCTGAAATTGCTGTTCCGATTCCAGCAAACCGTACGAGCAATGTACTACCGATATCGTCCGCTCCTGTCGAGACTCTCCCGATCGTTACTCTTCCGCAGCTGAATACCAGCACTCCGATCGTTGCCCCCCCGCAGCTCAATACCAGCATTCCTAGCGTTACTCTTCCACAGCTGAACATCAGCACTCCCACGGGTCTGCCGGCTATTCCGGCTACTGAGCCGGCGGTTGTTGTTCCTGTTCCCATCGCTGCACCGTCCTCGCCAAACCCTTTCAGCAATGGCACGACTACTGCGGGAATTCCTGGAGCTGTCCCAGGTGTTGCTGCTCCAACGGGATTTCCTGTCGCTTCCCCGCAACCCCAACCCTCTATTCCCGCCCCAGCAGCGGGGTTGAACGGCACCCTGCCGTCGAATGGGACTTCGCCTACTGGTCTCACGCCCCTGAACCCGATTCAGTCTGTTGAACCTACGCCGACCAAAAGTGGCTCAGCCGGCTCGGGTGGAGAAGCTCAAGAGACACCCTCGCCTGGAGGGAATGAAGGCGGAGACAAAGGCAGCGAAGAGGGTAATGACAACGGTAGGGGCAGCGGCAACGGCAGTGAAAGCGGAAGCAGCGGCGGCGAGGTTGGAAGTGGATCCGACTCTGGTAGCGGCTCTGGAGCTGGTTCCGACAATGGCTCCGACAGTGGCACTGACAGTGGCTCTGGCAATGGCTCTGGCAATGGCTCTGGCAACGGCTCTGGAGCCGACAGAAGCAGCAACAGTGGCAGCAACGGCGGTAATGGCGAAGGAACCAGAGATGATAACGATGGCAGCCGCTCCGGCGGTAACGATTCAGGAAACAGTGGCTCGGGGTCCGATGAATCAGCCCCGAATGGCCAGCCAACAGCTCAATCGCAGCTTAGGTCTGGAGACCAGGCCACTTCTGTTCGTCCCCTTGGCCCCAGCATCACTTTGCCGACCTCTCTGATGACGTCGATGGTGCTGGCCACTGCAGCCGGCGCTGTGGCGCCCACTGGTGGGCTCTTCGCGGTGACGACCGCTCCGGTTGGGCTAAACCCCACCTCTGCGGGATGCCGGACGACTCAAAGCGGCTACGCTACAGCTCTGCTAGGTGCCGTGGTAGCAGCCATCGCAGTCACTGTGTTGTAAAGGGGGTATCGGGGATAATTCAGTGAAGTTGGAGAGGCCTAGTGGCAACGAGAGGACGCGGTTCATTTCTCTTTGTCCATAATGTGTGTTAGCCTAGACAGTGGTGAACACGAAGCCCAGGTAACAATTATAAAATATACGAAATCGAACGTCAATAGCTTTCGTTTTGGACAGGTATGTGTTTTCCCTTGGCCGTGTAGGAAGTGTGAGTTGGACGCATTGGAAAACATTCGCCTGCTAACTGTCGGACAGAAAAAAACCACCGGCGCAACGATCATACAATGCAAAACGGAATCTTGGATGCATCTATGTACTCCCTAAGATAATTCGCTTGGTGTGTGTAATGCAGTGTTCGACACAGATCCAACAAGTCGTGGTTTGGACTGCGTGACTAACACCCACGTTACACATTCAATGGCCTGGTGACCTATGGAACATGCTTATACCTACTGGGACTGGCCTGTTGACTTCACCTTGAAATTGATCAAAATTCTCGAAATGCCGAATCAGACAGGTTTTGCCCCTGGAAAGAGCGGTGATTCGCTCAGCCTGCCCCTGATTCCACATCTTCCCCAAAGCTTGCGGAAACTAAATCCGCACCTGCCGTGTTCATGAAGCCGAACTTCATTACCATGACCCGATTTGGTTCGAGTCAAGCTCTCGCGGTTTCAACATCGACGCGATCAACCGTCCCAAAGCTCTTTTACGCATTTCGTATCAAAGAGCACAAACATGCCTAGCCCATTTTGATGGTCTGTCCACAACGCGGGCTTCAACATGGGCCCACATGCCAGAAGTAGGGATTCCCGAAGCCTACTACTTCCTGCCGCTCTCCCCCTTCCTTCACGACGAACCGCCTCTTCCAATGTACACCCCATAAGCGAGAAATGGAGCGAGGGACTGTTCCTATGCAGGGCTATAGTGAGAAAAGTGAACGCTAATACGATGGATTGGTCGGTCATCTATCTTTGGGTTTCATGAGGAGGGCCCCTTGAAGGCGAGGTTGCGGGCTAGTCTAACATGGTTTATCCGCATTGGTGTTTAGGATAAGAGCGACCTTCCGCTCAAACTGGCTCGTGGCCCGGTTTCGACCTTCCCCTCTTGAAGATAACAAGAAGTTTCGTATCGTATAGGAGTTCGACAATGAGCATCACTAGCCTGGTAATTCCTTTAGTGTTGGAAATCAGCGACAGTGGTGTTCACATCTATCATAAGTACCTTTGGGGCGCTGGTTATTCCGACTGGTAACTAATTACTGGCCTAAACTGGGATTGATTAACAAGAAAAGATTAGACGCCCCAAATTCTTCTCTGACCCCTCTTCTGAAATTATTTGTGAGTAACTTCTACATGACGGTTCGGGATAACACACCACGGTGCCACCGTTGCTATGGGGCTGGTCTCACTCTTGGAGTTAGAACGAAACACATCACTAATAAGGGATTGAAGCACAAATCGACTTTTCCAGCAATCAAGATAGGAACAGAAGAGTTGTTTCAGACAATTGCAAGCTAGCCGTAGCATCAATGGGTCAGACTAGGCCAGGCAAAGAGGGCAATGATGCGACAGGGTGAGTAGGCATAATTGAGGTAGCGTCCCAGTTTGTTGCCAAGCTTTGTTGCCAGTCGGTGTTGATGGAGGAATGCGTCTGTGCGGTAGAACATGGGTGGAGGTGGGCGCGACCTAGGCGTTTGTCACGCTAAAACTTACAACACGCGACCTGCAAGGCTGCTCGATCCCCCAGAAAAAAAGTACCTTGCAGGGTGAGGTACCTTTTTAAAGTACCGTGGTCCGGAAGGTACCTCTCTTTCCAGTCTTCTTGCGCCTCCAGACGTGCGGCACCGACCTCCAATAGCTTTCATTGCCTGTTACCTTTTCGCCTATCACCTTTCGCCTGTGAATCTTCGTTTCTTTCTGCCCCGGATATTGATAAAAACCTCAATACCCTCCCTGCCCGGATTTTCGTCACATAAAAAGCACCTTCCCCCCCAGCTGTTGCTACCTAGAATATCCGCATGCGCTCCACCTAACTCCCCGCGACGATCGAGGCGCGCCTGCCATTTCGGTTTCGAGACCCTTTCCTGACACTCATCGAGGAACAAACCACTCGAACCGCCGCCTCTTGCCAGCGAATCCGCAAACGAAGAGCAAAATATCGGCATACGATTTCCGAAAATGCCAGACATCAGCGCTCCGCCGCCGCCGCGGCCGAAGCTGAAGCTTAGCGTAGGCTCACGACAAGCCTCGTTCAGCGAACAGAATGGTGCAACGCCGTCGGCCTCGGCTCCGTCTTCCTCCATGAAAATCAAGCTGAAGTCATCGCAACCGCCGACACCAGCCGGGCCCGCGGCACCAACCCCGTCAAAGACGAAGGCTGGACGACAACCCAAGCCTACAAGCAAGCTCATCGAGTCCAAGAAGCGGGAACAGGACGAAGATGACGACGGTACAAACCAGCCGTCAAAGAAGATCAAGCTCCTGAAAACACCGACTGTGTCGACACCCAGAACAGGCCATATCGTCGTCAAGTCAAAAGGCAAACCACCAGTCCACCCACCCGGTGATGGTTACGACTCTGAGGCTAGTGATCAGGAGAAGGACCCTACAATCGAGGAGCAGTTTATCTTGCGCATGATGCCTGGTGAGCACTGCGAATACGTCAGGAAGTGTATTGAGGAAGGAAAGGTCGGCATTCCTAGAAAGGATGGCGGCGCGGACATTCTGATGAAGTTCTTCGACGACGAGAGCCGGCGCGCCATGGTGGTAGTAAAGGGTCAGCCGTATGCGGCGGTTATGGTGGAGTTGCCCACGATCACGGAGGGCATGAAGTCTTGGGACCGGAAGACCTTTATGAAGTCTGCCGATATTTGCCACATGCTCTTAGTCTTCCAGCAGGTACGGAGCGAAGACGAGGCAAAGAAGGCGCCGTTGCCCGCGATGATTCAGCCTGGATTCAAGTGGCCGCACGGTCTGACACCACCCATGCACGATGCTACCAACCAAAGATTCGCCAAGATCATCAGCCGCTCGGAGATCGAGCTGAAGGAAAACGAGGTTAAGAAGCTCCTGCAGGCCGACGCTGCCGCAATGTCCTCCAGATACGAACTCGTCGACGACAGAAAGATGCAGTCTGGCGACGAGTATTCTGAAGACGAACAAGACGCCGACGGTGAGGCGGACGACAGCGGTTATTTCCCGGCCGACGGCTACAACGACGGCGAACTCGATGAACACGACGAAGACTTGGAGGCTGAGCTGATGGCTGCGTTCGAGGAAGAGGAGGCGATGAACCAGGCTACAACAGAGGTTGGCACCCCAGCAACACAACTTGAGGCCGCTACCCCGATGACCATGAACACTGGCACACCCGCACCCAATGCACATGACAGTGGTGACGGAGAGGAGTCAGTCGCGAGCGAGGAAGACGAAGATGACGACGACGATGAAGATGACGACGACAAGGAGCGGCTGGACGAGGTCAAGGCAGTCAGGGAGGATATTGCGCAGCTCAAGAACGAGATCGCGAAGAAGGAGCAAGAGAAGTCGAACCAGACCAATAAGATTCTGAGGAACCGCGTCGAGGCTCGCTTGAAGGATCTGAGAGCAGAGCTGTCGCTCAAGCAAGCATCTATCGGAGAACAGGAGGAGGATGAAGACTAGTGGACGCATCAGGCGAAGTACTGAAGGAGCAGCGCCGAAATGCTCAGATAGCATTGACATGCTAATGACTTGAGCGCTCATAAAAGGCCACACTATGCACAATTTTTCAAGGCCATGTACATTTAGAAGATTAAGCCTACAAGCTTTAATACCAGAAGCCAAGGTGCTTGCCAAAACTGTCACGTGGTGTCCTTCAAAGGGTGATGTTTTAGTAATGATATGACAAGCCGGTCATGCCGACAGTAAATATTGTACAAGAGTCCCCTTCTCTTGACTCTGTATGATACACGATTCCAGTCCACTTACGTTACCACGCCAGCAGTGGCAACACAAACCACAACAGCACCACCGCCGATACCACGTCCGCCTCCTTACATGGACTTGAGGTAGTTGGACTCCTTGATCTTGGCCTTGCGCTCCTTGCGCATTGCCTTGCGCAGCTCGTCTCTCTTGGTTGCCGCGTGCAGGTTGTGCTCGACGTCGCCGCCCTTCTCACCGGGCAGGTTGATGGACTGCTGCGGCAGCGGGACCTTGGGTGCGAGGGCCTCGACGTCGCCCGAAGCGACGAGCTTGGCCTCGATGGCCTTTTGGCGCTTGGCGGCGGCCTTGCGCTGCTTCTTGGACTTGGCTGTGCATTCGCATGATGGTTAGCATAACCATGACCCGAGTTTATTCATGGGGGGAAAAGAGAGGGGTGGTGGCCGAGGGTATTCGCCTGCGGCGGTGGTGCTTGACGTACAGAACATCTCGGCGGCGAGATCGTCGGCGGACTCGACAGTCTCCTTCTTGGACTCCAGGACCGTCCACAGCCACTCGGGGTATTCCTCATCGCGGAGGGCGACCGGGTCGGTCCGGCCTTTGAAGTAGTTCAGGCCGTTGAGAACAGTGCCGGCGGGGCACGAGGAGATGGGCTCGGGCGGCGGCGTTTCGTGCTTGATGGTCGAGAGGTTCGGAGGAACTTCCGTTGCTTTCGTCTTGGTTCCGTCGTCGGCCGCTGCCGCTGCATTTCTTGAGGGCGCGGAGAGAGAGAAGGGTCTGATGGCAAGGACGGCGGCGGCCCTCGGGGCTTGAAGACGGGGCAGAGCCGAGGCTCGCCGCAGACATGTTCTGCAAATCATGTTATTTGGCGTTGGACGGGCACGACAATATGTTGCGGCCGGTGTGCGTTGCTGGTCGTCCTCGGGGATTGACCTCGACTATGGTGGTGTTGCAGGATGCGTGAGCTTGAGCTTGGGGTGCAGTGGAAAAATTCTGGGGCGGGCGGGACGTGCCTGTTGCGCACTTGGCATAGAAGGCTGTCCAGACACTAGACGTATATGGAGCTTCAACCTCAGTTGGGGGATTTTGTGTAACGAATTTCGCTCCGGCAATGGAAAAGGGTCAATTGGGTTGCTAATTGGTCATTCTTGACTTCTTTCCCAGCCAAGCTGGTCATTTCATAGACAGACGTATGGCAAGCCCAGACACAACGGATAGATGCATAACCTCGGAAGCCTTGTTTGATTCATTTGTACATATCGTGAGGGATATCGCCCATCACGCGCTGGCCAATTGACGTGATACCGTCATGGCCACGTCTCTGCGTTCCCCTTTCCGATGTGGAAAGAAGTCTTTATCAGAGCACCGTCTCCTGGTCCGGACCCAAACTTTCCCAATCCATCTCATTCCGTCTATTGCTTGCTGATGTAGTTCTGCTGCTCGAACAATGTGCCCTTGACCTTCTTCTCCTTCAGCAGCTCCAAGTACTTTTCTGTTTCTTCTTGTCAGTAACTAGTGCTTAAGAAGATGCCCATCTACGTCGGTTGGCAGCGATTGGTTCTCAGCCCATTATCGCGGGAGTCCAACTAACCTCTCAGCTGGCCGCACTTCTCCAGGTGGTTGACGCCCTCCTTCTTGTAGCACTTGCCCAGCTCCTCGCCGACAAGACGCAGCATCATAGCGCCAACCCATTGCTCGCGGATGATGGCGTCCTGTGCCTGCTTGAACGCCTTGGTGTCGTCGTAGTCAACGCCGTCGAAGGTCGGGGCCACCTTTGGCTTCTGCGCCAGGAACATCTCGGACTCGGGGGTCGGCATCGTGGCGGCTGTGTTCGAATTGGAAAAGGTGATTTCTCCGTGAGGTGCGTGATTTCGAAGTGGACGAAACGGGGTCACCGGAGTCGGAGGTCGCGCGGCGTGAGGTCGAGCTTGTGGTTCTTGATGTCGGTCTCGGGGGGCCGGGTTTGGGATGGCTGTCGGGATTGGAGGAACCTGGCGGTAGCTAAAGGTCAGCCAGATTCCGGCGGCCTTAATTCGCAGGCTCTAGGCCCACGGTCTGCTCCCCCAGAGTGACTCGGCTGCGGCTTTTCGGTACGTATCCTGCTGTCCCACAACCATGCAGCCCCTCGCTCACCGCCCGTACCTGTCGAGGGACCGCCCCGCTGAAAAGTTGGCAAATCGCAAAAAAAAATCTCTGTCGCAAGACCCTTCGCCCCAACCACCGGACCCTTGCCATAAAAGTCAAGCTCCCGCCTCGAAGCTGCTCAGAAGTTTTCCCTCGCGCAACCTTTCTCTGGAAAAAAGTCTTTCGCTCTTTTCCAACCTCTCAATCCCTTTCCCTTTCTCCTCATACCCCCTCAATTCACCTTTTTCACCTTCAAAATGGGCAAGACCAAGTCTACCACCAAGGGCAGCAAGGCCGCTGACCCTCTCACCAAGGTGAAGAACGCCGGCGTCGTCAAGGCCGCTGAGAGCCCCAAGGCCAAGTCCAAGGCGATCGCCAAGGAGGTCGCTTCCAAGGAGAAGGCTTCCAAGAAGTCCAAGAAGGTCGTTGAGCCCGAGTCCGACTCTGACTCTTCCGACAGCAGCGAGGAGGAGGAGGAGGACTCTTCCGAGTCCGAGGCCGAGGCTTCTAGCGACTCTTCCGACTCTGAGGAGGAGAAGCCTGCCAAGAAGGCTGCCCCCAAGGCCGCGAAGAAGGCCGAGTCTTCTGACTCTGACTCTGACTCTGACGACTCTTCCGACTCTGAGGAGGAGGAGGCCCCCAAGGCCAAGACCAACGGCGCTGCAAAGAAGGCTGAGACCTCCGATAGCGACGACTCCGAGGAGGAGGACTCTGACGACTCTGACTCTTCTGATGACGAGAAGACCGAGAAGAAGGCTGAAGCTGTGAGTTACACCGTAGCAGTTTTCCATCCATACACATACTAACAATGTCTTGACAGACCTCCGACTCTTCCGACTCTGACTCTGATGAGGAAGACTCTTCCGACTCTAAGGAAGCATCTGAGACCGAGGCCAAGGCTGAGGAGCCCTCCAAGAAGCGCAAGGCCCTTGACGACCCTGTCATTCCTGGCAAGAAGGCCCGCACCGATATCTCTGACAAGAGCTCTACCCTCTTCGTCGGCTCCCTCGCCTGGGCTGTCGATGATAACTCCCTGTACGAGGCTTTCCAGGAATTCTCCGACCTCACCGGTGCCCGCGTCGTCACCGACAAGGCCACCGGCCGCAGCCGTGGTTTCGGCTACGTTGACTTCGCCACCCCCGAGGCTGCCGCCGCTGCCCTCGAGGGCTCCCAGGGCCGTGAGCTTGCTGGCCGTGCCATGAACATCGACTTCTCTGGCCAGAAGCCCGCTGGTGACGGCAACCCCCAGGCTCGCGCCTTCGACCGCGCCCAGAAGCACGGCGACACCGTCTCCCCCGAGAGCGACACTCTCTTCGTCGGCAACCTTCCCTTCGACGTTGACCAGGACACTGTTAGCGCTTTCTTCAGCGAAGCTGCTGAGGTCACCAGCGTTCGCCTGCCCACTGACCCGTGAGTACTCCTTTCACATCAACCACTTGCACACAGATTACTAATATGATCCAGTGAGACGGGTAACCTCAAGGGCTTCGGCTACGTTTCCTTCAACTCCATTGATGATGCCAAGACCGCTTTCGCTCAGCTCAACGGCCAGTACGTTGGTGAGGGTCGCAGCGGCCGTGCCGTCCGCCTGGATTTCGCCGGCCAGAAGCCTCAGCGTGAGGGTGGTGGCTTCGGTGGCGGCCGCGGTGGTGGCCGTGGCGGTGGCCGTGGTGGTTTCGGTGGTCGTGGACGTGGCGGTGGTGACCGCGGTGGCCGTGGTGGTCGTGGCGGCCGTGGTGGATTCTCTTCCACCAACCGTGGCGGCTTCGGCGACTTCAAGGGCCAGAAGGTCACCTTCTAAACGGTGACGCAAGCTGCACACTTGTGATGGTTAATCAGAGGGCACTACGCGGGCATTCCTGTGGGCTACTGTGGGCTGTCGGTTCGAGACAAGTTTCTTTCCTGCGGGGATTGTGGGCTTTGAGAGCAGTCTCTTCGGAGACAAGATGGACCTGAGGGCTTTTCATTTGGGACCGTGGGCTTGTGGCAGTCTTCTACTCTATTTTCTACAGCAGAAACAGAGAGAGAGACGATGCGGGATCTGTACGCTATTGTGGGTTGACCAAGAGGGCACATGTTGCATTGCAACATCTTCACAGTGGGCAGACGGCTTATTATCATGAAACTGGGGAAGAATCTCTCTCGGTGTCTCGCATCTCTGCAGACACGTTAGAGGAGACTCAAAGTTCTAGATGACGACGGCTTCTGTGGGCTCTGGGGGTTGCTTTCAACGACTTCGGCTGTCGATGTGGCTGGTCAGGCGTTTTTTTCTCCCTTCGGTTACGGTTACTCTTGAACTTGGAACGATACCAATGCAATGCGACGCAGGAAAAAATGGAGTAAGTATACCTTCTCCCCCGTGAATGTCATTTCAAAAAGGCATATGCACTTTGCCAGGTGGACTCGGCGTTTAGGGATCGGCTTCTATTGTAATACAAAAGTTTTGATGTTTTCCTTGATGAAACGTGTGTCTATTCTTCATGATGCGTGATCGTGAATGCTATTCTGTTCCTTGACCCGTCTGGATCGTCCCGTGGCTGCCGGACGCATTATGGTGTTTGTCTCTCTTGCTGACAGGGACTTGCCCGACTCTCCTGCCATTCGGCAGTAGCCTCGTGCTCAGCTGCCCGTTGAGCGGTGCGTCATTGGGCGGCACGAGGTGCATACTCAGCCCCGTGATGACGGGTAAGTCGACGTCTAACTAAAATATCCCCAGCCCGACTAGAACACCCGTTCCTTGGTCATCCCGCGCCTGCTCAGCCAAGCAAGGTCACGAGGGGAGCACCCGTTCGTCAGCAAGACGGGCTGCTAGAACCTTGCTCAGCCGTTCGACCAGACCATACAAGACCTCGAGGCTCGAGGCGCGAAACGGACAGAATCTGTTGGGGGATTAGTGGAGCGAAAAGGAGGGTGACGACGGCACATCAGTGGAATCTGGCATGACTTGGGGCACAATGATAAGACGACAATCACGGCGTGTCTTGGGATCGTCCTTGTCGCGGAATGCAAGTCGCGGACCACTAGTAGAACCGAACGGCACCCTCTCCGCAGTTCTACACTACGTTGACGTGGAATCCGTGGCCGGTGTAAAGAGCCGGTGTCGGTGTTAAAAGCTGCAGACTGGTTAAGTGGTGGGCGCAGCTCGCGCTTCCCATAGCCAAAAAAGTATACCCCACCTGACCCCTGCGACACTGCACTTGGCGGCCCGGACGGTGTGTAGGTGGGATGTTCTGGTGCGGGACGAGGGTTAATGATGGACGACCACGACGTTTCCCTCCCCCTGACCGTAACGATAGCGTCATCCATGTCGAGCACAATCCCCACGTCAGACAATATCATACTGTGCTTATCGCGCCGTTTGCAGCCGTACCGGCGCTGTCTGATAGAGGTGGTTGGTGGTCTTAGCACCTGACACGGTACGGTGCCCAGGACCTACAAGCGCCGGTGCGAGGCAGCAGGTACCTCGCGGGCGAATGACCGCTGCAGGTGTACATGAGCTGGGCGCACTGTCGTGGTCTCCCGCCGTATCGTAAGCCTGGAATCCTTGGACAGAGGCCCCCTCCCCTCCTTCGTTGTATGTACGCACAAAGACCCAGCCAGCCAGCCAGCGACGGGGCCTCAACACCATCTCGCCGACCCTACGTGCCTGGTGAGCCAGCCATAGTTCGAAGCGGTCTGCTGCAACCCTTTGCTCCTAACCTTCAACTTTTTTCTTCCTGCCTTCTGCCTCGCTGCATCGTAGACCAGCGCTTTTCCGAATCATCGTCAGCGTCGCGCGCGAACAGACAACCTCGGACCCCGTACTAAATAGATCCCACCGCGAGCGTATCTTATCTCCAAAACGCGGGGTTTCGGACGGAGGACGCAGCCCCCACACGTCTACCCACCTCCCTCGACGACGACGACAACGACATTTCCAACGATCACGACGAACGAACCGTTTGCTGTTTTCTTTCTCGGTTTTTCGAATTTCAAATACTTCCACGGCGTATAAGAAAAAGCACATCAAGATGGAAGGACAGCAGCGCGACGAGCGCGCAGGACAGAACTTCCAGAATGGCAGGATGTCGGTGAACGGAGCACAGCCCATAGTAGGCCCACGCAGGCGGAATGACGGTCAGTTACCAGAAAGACAGCATCCTTTCGGCGAGATCGATAACGAAATGCTGATAGAAAACCGTTCAGAATCATGGGTTGAGATTTCATCACAGCCGTCCTCGTCATCCCTCTCGTCCATCGGCGATGAAATCGTCACGACGGGTCTCCGCGTCGGCGGGTCCATGGCTGCCCGCCGACGTCGCTTACATCATCAGAGCCAGCCCGTGCCGCGATCCTTCCACGTCGACCAGACGGCCATTCACGCGGGCACGAGCAGCCAGGAGGAGTACGAGGAAAGTGAAAGCGAGGAGGACCGATGTCTGACGAGCTCGACCGAGAATATACAGCCTTCCGTGCGTGCGCCGTTCCACCAACAGCAACCGGCGCAAGTGGAATCGGAGGACTCCGACGATAGCGACGAGATCGCCACAGCCCTGGGACGTGTTCCCGACGATCCTGTCTTCAGGCCTCAGCCAAATGCCTTTTCTCACCCGCCATCGGGTTTGAACAGAAGCCACTCGGCCAACTCGGCGATCCACCAACACCCGCATAGCGGTGTGCGGCCTGCACTCTCACAGCGATCTCAGACCAGAGTCCATCGCGGCCCGCCGAACTTCATGTCTCCCGCCTATCAAGCCGACAATGACGCGGCTCTACGCGCTTCTCTCACTACCCTGCTGTCCTGCGCCGCAGCCGCCCGTGGTCTGCCCAAGTATAAGGATACTGAGCGACAAGGCGCCCCGCCGGCGCACGCTGGGGTCGGACCTAGCTCTCAACCTGTTGAGTTACGGCTGATGCCCGAATCTGAGCTCATGGCTGAGAGACCTACCCAACCTCAAGGCGCTCCATCTGCCAAGTCACCCGCCGCGCATTCACGGACGACGACAACGTCTTCTACCCCTTCGTCACCCAAGAGTGAGGGCGCCGACAAGCACAAGCGTACTTCTTCACAAACACGCTCGTCCAGAGCGGCAAAGAAGAAGAAGGTCTCAGCGAGCGACGACGCCCTCATCAGCCCGACGTTGCTGACCTGGGTGGTGAGCGCTGGTGTCGTGGTGCTGGTGTCCGTGGTGGGATTTGGCGCTGGCTATGTGATCGGTCGCGAAGTAGGACGGCAGGAGGCTCTCTCGGCGGCAGTAGGCGTCAACGCCTCGACCGTGGCAGACTCATCGTCGTGCGGGCGGGAAGTTATTCGGTCCTCCGGCGGCGGCCTTCGCCGCCTCAGGTGGGGGGCGGAGGTTGGCCGAAGCGTCGTCGCCTAAAGAATTCTGAATCAGCGTCGATCGTCGAACACGTCGTCTGAATCATGAAGCGTCGGATGCTATTTACGTACGGACGGATCCGGGATACTGGACCTTGCGAGGCCTTCCGGGTCTTTTTCTTGCACGCAAACTCTACTACTGGTTCTCTTTCTTTTCGTCACGGACAGGTTTGAACACGGGCTACGACGAATATAGACGACTTTTTATTTTTATTTTTCTTACTCATGGATACCTATTCTTTCCCTCAAGCTTGGGAAGAAACGCGGAACATGCCTGGCAAACGAAAACGGGGGTTCATGGGAGGGGCGGGGATATTTGTGTTTTTTTCTTTTTGCGTTCTTCGGCTTCTCCCCTCACTTGCCGTCTGAAATGATCTCCAGATCTGGGGGGGTGGGAGTGGAAGCGGGAATAGCCAAGGACTGGCCCGGCATGGCGTGAAAGCTTTTTTTTTTCTTGCCTTTTTCTTTGTTACGCGGGGGTTTCGAATTTAGCCTGCCTGGGCATCTGGGGGAGTTGAAGGGAAAGGAGACAAGAGAGCAAGGGGTGAGGTTATCCGGTCGTTCCAACGACGTTGGGCGTAGGGAATGCCTACAGGCCTCGCCTCGTCTATCCCATCATAGGTTGCGGTGGGGGGTTCTTTTTTTATCTCTCTCTCGTTGAGCCTTATGTTTTCCCACTGCGTAGCAATATGGCCGACGGGCATATCTGAAACCTTGATTTGCGGGATCACTCTGCTCAGCTCGGCTTTTCCTAGGGTAGTTTAATAAATGAGGGCACGGTTTTATGGTTCACGTCCTGCAGGCAGCTCATTTTGGGTTGACGTTTACGCATGTAAAGGGGGCTTGGTTAGGAAACCCATCCGGCTCGCTCTCTTCGGGATCAGTTTTACTCTCGTATACGCTGGTTTTGGCAGCGATGTTCAACAGCCCTGGGAGTTGAGTTTTTCCTTGTTCTCGTCTTTAGGTTATAGCCACGCCCTACAGCCACGCTCGATGGCCGACTGTTCGGCCTACGTGCGCGGCCCATCTCAACCTCGTCACAATGGTCGGGCTGGGCATAACTCTGGCAGGGCTCGATTCCAAACGGACCGGCGTCGTCACGACCAACTCTCAGAGTTCGACGTTCGTTCCATATGTGAAGCACGCAACAACGTGCTCGACCGGGGGGCTCGCTCGCGGCCGGTTTGCGCATCAAACCGAAATGCTCGCTCGATTTGACCCCCCCCCCCGCGTGACCACCTCGTGACCACCTCAGAACCCCTTCCTTCTCTTGCTCGAAGATCCGACGATGGCTCGCACGACCCATCCTCTTCTGTGGTTTGCAGCAGCACGTCATGCGGGCCCAAAGTATTTTTGGATACTTTTTTGTTGTTGAATTTTCTACGACTCATCTAACGAATGACCGACAAAAGACTCCGCTAGCGTGATGCTTCTCTTCCTTTTTCTCACTTTCTCTTAAGGAATCGACGTGATGATCCTCCCCCCCCGCTCCCCAAGATGCTTGAATATGCCAAGCCCTTTTTCGAACCTCACTCCCCCGACAACCCTGTTAGAGATCCGTCCCCCCCCCCTTCCCCAACCCCCAGCAGCGCCAGAAGCAGGCTTCCAAGTGCGTGGTGATGTTTGGAAGATCCATAACTTCCAAGAAAGACCCCAAGACTCGCGAATCCAAACCGGTAGATCTAGATTGCGTCTCAACCGATCGTTTCGCCAAGGCTCGACGGTGCTGCCAAGAAAAGTTCGATACGACGACACCCTCAAAAACACCAACAGGAAAATGCTTGACCAAGGCTTGACAAATGCTTGTCACGTCGTGCATCCTGGAATCCGAATCTCCGTTCTGGCTATCTTGCTCATCTTGCTTTGACATACTGCTTTCCATCAATAGAATCGCCGAGGGGGGTGCGTTGTCGAAATACTTGAACTCGTTTTTGGGCTTGTCTACGGTGACATTGAATGCCGCAACAGGGAGCGCGTTGCCACTCGGGCTAGCCTGAGTGTTGATCGTTTGAAGCACGTATGTTGTCGAAGAAGGTCCATACATTTAGACCTAAACTATGATAGAGCTACTGATGCTGATGAAGCCGCGGAAAGCAGTCCGTCTTTGATCAGCTCATTACAGAGCACTCAAGTCAAGGGGAACACTGCTGCCTCTGCCAGCCCTGTAGCGTCGAGGACCGCCAACGAAATCCCTTGGCTTTGGTAGCATGGCCTCGTCTTGAAACCTCCACCGCGGATCTTGAACAATGTATCGTTGGCCACCTCCGCCACCGCCACCACCATGTATGCTGGCTGTCGTGTTGGAGCGAGTAGGACTAGGGCTCTTTGCGCCGTTGGGAGCAAGAGTAAATGCGCTTGGGTCCAGCATAGATGAGCGAAGACCAGAACCGGCGCGGGCCCGTGAAGGGGGAGCGGCTGGCGGGGGAGGTGCGGCAGCGGGGGGCGATGGTGCGCTTGAAGGCGGAGGCGGGGGAGCAGCACTAGGAGAAGCTTGTCCAGCTGCTCGCAATGCAGCCTGCATTGCCAGCGGCGAAGGCCCATTCGATGCTGGTGGAGGAGGTGGTGGAGGCGCTGGGGAGCGTGAGGGTGGTGATGGCGCTGGAGCTCTGGGTGCAGCAGCGGCAGGGGGTGGTGGCGGCGCCGAGGGGGGTGCAGAAGGGGGTGCCGAAGGGGGCGCGGACGGAGGAGGTGCTGGAGCAGCCGATGGAGGAGGAGGAGGAGGAGGAGCTCCAGGGGCTGGTGCGCCTGGTACTGGAGGAGGATGGCTGGAGGGCGTGGTAGAGGGTTTCCGGGATGCAGGTAGCGGCGGAGGCTTCTTGCCGATGGGAGGTGGGGGTCCTTTCATTGATGCTGACGAGCTTGGTCTAGGTACGTCGCTCGTCGTCTTGCGCAGGTTGGCGATCGATGGAGGTAGTGCTGGAGCAGCGTTAGGAGGAGGCAAGGGCGGCCTTCCCGGCGGGGCCGGTGCCGCACCGCCCGGAGGCTTTGGCGCTCCGAAAGTCGGGGGCTTTGGTGCGGAGGATGATCGCACATTGTTCTCGGGATCCGAAAGGTACGACGAGTCCGCAGAGGCACCCGTGTCGACGGCTCCACGAGTCTTGCGCAGCTTTGGCATGCCGCCGGCAAACAGACCGCCCAGTTGTGGTGCTGCATCCATCGCAGGCGCAGGCGCGCTTTCCCTTCCGCTCTGGTCACTGTTGCTTCTAGCACGATTCCCCGGTACTGGAGGGGCCAGGCCGCCAGGAGGTTTAGGTAGACCTCCTAAGCCCGGAACTGGTGGTGCACCTCCTATGGGCGGACCGCCCGAACCGCCAGATGGCTTTCCAACAATCGGAGCTGACCTATCGTTCGTAACGGCTTTCTTGAGGGCCTTGCCTTTGGTGATATCGGAGAGGAGAGCACCCTGCAAGTCGAATTAGTCCAGTGTCACAAAGAAGACATGACGAAGCGCCATCAAGCAATTTTTATTTACTCTGTTAGCTCCTGCAGGTGGTCTTGCAGGCAAAGCACCAGCTCCTGGAGGACCTCCTGGCGGTGGCGGCGGCGGCGGCGGAGGGCCGCCCATCGCGGGCATTGGAGGCGGCGGAGGGGGTGGAGGAGGCATGGTGAAGCTATTCCTGTCCCCTCAGTATTGTATCGCTATTGGCGTCGTGGGGGCGATGGTGATGCTGGTCTATCGCCGGCAGGGAGGGGGTTGATGATGGATACGTCGTCGGTCGGTCGGGATTGGGCGGAGGCTGTTGCAAGCCAAGCTTGACAGGTCGAGATGAACTGTTTCCCAGGCGGGCAAGAGATGTCGTTCAGATACGGTACGGTCGTACGGCAGGGTATTGTTTCAATAGTAGAGAAGTATGAGGCTCTCGAGGGGCCGATCGGTGCATTCTCAGGGGCGATGAGATGATGGTACTTTGGGGTCGCTTTCAAGCCGCGTGGTGTTTCGTCATCTTCGGGGAGTATCTTGATCCGTCACTTGAAGATGCGGCGTCGTTAGGCGCGGGCAGTGCGACCGTTGCATTAGAAGTGGGCTGAGACGTCTCTGCCTGTTTCGAGGTACTTCCATCTGGCCGACAGCCGCATCTGGGCAGAGGGTACCCCATGGCCCATCAGCCTCAAAGTCCCTCAGCGTACCTGTGGCTAAAGAATACGCAAACCCAAGGCACGGCAGGTATGAAAGCACCTAGTCGAGGAAAAAGCAAGCGGCATAAAGAAGAAAATAAACCGGAACGAGCCCAAGAATCTAGAGGTATACTAGAGTTGTATAGTTTTATCTAGTGCAGTACTACAGAGAGATCTACGGTTCTAATGTCTTGGAGGTAATGGTGCTGAGAACATGCAGATGGTGTGAAGTGGCAGTTTGTGCCAAAAACCCAAGGCGCTCAGCGCGCATTGGCAGACGTTTAGCACCAGTGGACGGCTGTGGCTGTTCCCGACCACGTTTCTTCAGTGACCTCAAAGTATTGGTTAGACGCTGTACCCTCCTGTACTTAGTGCTTGTAGCACCCCGCTCAGCAGAGTCAGCTGCCAGCCTCATTGGTGCGGCGCCGTCTCCCGAGCTTGAAGAGCCTCCCTCGCGCGTGAATGATCGCCTGTCAGGCCAGGGGGCTAGGTGCGGGTAATTAGACGACGTCCTATTGGGGAGTAATGGGGCTTGGGTGGAAATTTTGCAGGAGCTCCCAGCTTCCCCGGAGCCTTCGTCACGTCCAGAGCTTCAATCCAATTTTATTTTTTTGGCTTCACATCGTCACCTCGCATCTCCCGGGTTCTTCGTCGGCCTCCGCTCCTTACTACCTCGCGCCTATACCAAGACCAAGACCCGAGACCCAAGACGGTCTGTCCCGGTTGCTTGTTCAATTCGGCTTCTGCCTCATCCGCCCGGCGAACCCCTTTGCTCGAAGCTCTTGGCTACGTTTCTGCGAAACGACCTGCCCCCCGCCGGACTGCTTCGCTGTTCACCCTACTACTGCAGCCCAGAGACACCAGCCGACTACGAAGCACGCCCGCTCGCTCTTTGTCTGCTGCTTCAGATCGTCCAATCCCTATTCGTTGAAGACGCGTCCTCTCTCCTCGAACACTCGAGCCCAAGCTTTCCTTGCCACCACCATCACCACCAAGATGATGCGGACCGCCATCATTGGGCCGGCGGCTCGCCAATCTCAGTCTTTTTGTCGACTATGCGTGGCCTTATCGTCCCGCGGTCGTCAACAGACCCGAATGCAACATACCGCCAAGCCAAACATATCATCCATCGTCCCTCCTCGACCTGCCAAGCTTCACGAGAATACCACGTTGGGACGGGTTATCGAGAGAACCCGCCTGGCGAGCACGGTATCTGCTTCGGCTTTGCACAGAAACGGTCACGAGAGGCCCGCAACGACTGGCACTCCGTCCAAGGAGCTCCCTGACCCGAGCAAGCTGGCGGCCGTGGTTCTCCAGAGCAAGAAGCGGTTTCTATCTACGGACGGCATTCCCACTCCACAACTCGTCGTCGCAGCCTTGAAAACGTGCCAAGGCGCCGCGAATGCGATTCAACCATACCTGTCCAAGTTGGAGATACGTCCGGCCTCGACCCTCACAGCATCGACCGCCTCCAACCTCTTATCCCTGGACTCGAACTCGACCGCAGCTAAATCTGGCAGCCCGTCGATCCCGTCGATTTCTGTCAAGGATGCAGTCGACACAATCTCCGAGTCAGCATACGAAATCATTGCCCACCCCACCGTATCCATTGGTCCCCAGGTCTTGGACTTATACGTAAACATCCAAGCTAGGCTTGGCAGGCCCGAGACACTTCCCCATGTTTTCGAACTGTATGCGTCAAAGCCCAAACCAAAGGCTGTCGAGGGTTCGATCACCTACGTTCAGCAGAACCCAAACCGCGCAGACAAGGCCATTGAGGCAGCCGTGGCCGAAACAGCTCTGGGGGCCGCCATCGACGCCAAGAATCTGGACGCTGCCATTGGCATCGTTGAGGCCTGCTACGCAACACAAGCATTCTACCGCCAAAAACTGCTGCGGAAGGCGCTTCTGCCCGCCTCGGCCGTGAGTGCGGCCCCCTTTGGGGTCTACGCTCTTGCCTCCAATCTCTCGGCATTCCAGAACACAATGGAGCCCGTGACTGCCACCAAGTTCGCCTTCGCGGCCATCCTGGCCTACCTGGGGTTCACGGCGACGATTGGGATGGTTGCCAAAACCACTGTTAATGATCACATGCGACGAGTCACTTGGGCGCCCGGCATCCCGTTGCACCAACGCTGGCTCCGTGAGGAAGAGCGCGCCGGCATGGACGACATTGCCTGCGCGTGGGGTTACAGAGAGAAGTGGCGACACGGCGAGGAGGGCGGCATCGAATGGGAATCTCTCAAAGAGTATCTTGGTCTGAAGGGAATGATGCTCGACAGAGTTGAGCTGATGGAGGGAATGAGTTGAGGAACACATGTCGAGTTGAGGGTTCATTGATGAGACGTGCGGGGAGACTGTACCCCAGCGGCCTTGAGACGCCATTGGATGGATGGAGCAGGAGGACGTGGACCAGGGAAGCTCGTCGTCGAGCTCAGGGAACACCATGGGCCAGATGGGCATCTGGGCAACTGGGTTACAAGTCTGAACGTCGTTGCTAAGCCCCCCCTAGTCCGGAGAATAATGCGGCGCCCGACCAATCCAATCCCACATGAGCCGTCACAAAGGGCCCGCCTACAGATCGGCAATCTAAGTCTTAGCCCGCGCATCTTGCCAAGAGACTGCCCAGACATCGCCCAGACAGCATCGCCATCCACATGCGGATCATCGCTAGCCAAGTCGACAACGCTGCTCGCTGTCATCTTGTTTCAAGCGCTATTCCTGGCCGACCTCCGCACTCGACTCAGCATCAGTGCATCATTGGTGACAAGATGAGTTTGACCATGGATCCACCAGTTGGTGGAAGACCGAGTGGAGCCGCCTGCCTTGGATGGACTGCAATGTTGCTGGCAGTTTGTAAGCTATTCTGCTCTATCTCAAGTTGAGCCAATCTCACAATCTATCTTACAAGCCTTGGGAGCTTGATCTATATCTCCACTTACACACACACCCCCCTTCTCCCAAGCCTTGCACGAACACACCGGGGTGCCCCTCAGGAGCTATAGGACCACGACGACCCCTGCCAACCATCAGAGCCTGACTGAAAGCGCCTCCCTGCCCGCACACGCAAGCTTGGACAAGTCTGCTCCGAGTTGAGTAACCCTGCAGATCGGGGAGTTTACAAAACGACTGTTTACCTATAAAGAAGCAGAGCCTCTTGCATCACCGTCTGTCAAGTGTCAGCATCACCAACGCTCTGTCATCCGGACCAACCAGACGACATCAGAGAATACGTGAATACATCTTCAATATCAGTCAGCATTCACGATGGTTGCCAACGAGGAAGACTTCACACCTTACGACCCTGTGCGGTGTGCACACTACGCCAGATTCGCATCTCACCTAGACAGATGGCAATTCGACCTGTTATACTGGCTGTTGTTTGTTTTCAACCTCTTTATCCTGTTCCTGGCAGCATGGAACTACACTCGGTAGGCTCCCCGGAACTCCTCGCGTCCCACGGTTATTTCCCCCCAGAACAACCTTGCTGACAAAAGGTTTTTTTTTTTTTTTTTAAGGACATTGGACGCCGTGAGCGAGCTCCCCGAGACCGATGCAAAACGGAAACAGGCAATCAGACGCTGCATCTGGTTCAACCTATTCTGCGTGTGTGTGTCGTTGGCCACAGTCATCATGGAGGTCTTCACGTTGATGGCATTGCAATTCTGTGATGGCGAGGACCTCATGTCACTGTATTGGTCGACTTTTACCATGATTCAGGTTGGATCTCTCATCGCAGTGTGCGGAGTCATCTTGGCTCTCGTCCATCAACTGAGACAGCGAAAGAATCCGTTAGTAGCCTCCCTGCCATACTTGAAAGCCTCACTTTTTACTGACAACTTCTATAGGCCCTGGGCTCTTGCTCTCGGTACGCCCGTCCTGGTCATCGCGGGTTTGTTCCACTACTTTCACATGTGCTTGGCACGAAGAGTGAAAAAGGCGGCGTCGAGGAAGAGGAAGAACAGCGACGCCGGAACGCTGCCAATGAGCCAAGTGTACGTGCACGAATCACCCCGGGAAATTGATTGCTGCCCGACATTTTCCCGCCAAGGTGAGCCATTCACGCTAACACGAGAATTTAGAAACACTATTCAAGTCGAGTCTTCTGATGAGGACGATGGCGTTCAGGGGGCCGAAATTATCGGGCTTACAATGGACGGCGGCCCAATCATCCACTTCAAAGACGCGGTCCCCTACAACCTGCCAGACTCGAGCGAAATTATCGGGCGCTGCGAGAACGACAAGCCCATTGTCATCTGCCGCCGTGATGGCTTCCAGCTGATTTACAACGGCCAGGACGAGCGGACGCCGTCTCCTAACCCAGCAACCAAGAACGCCGGTTGAGCGCGAGGGGCGTCAGTTCCGTTGCGTCCCGCAGCGGGCAGGCCCCACCCTTGCATTGATGCGGCGAAGTCAAAAGGACAAAGTCTAGATGCCGCCCGCCGGCCAGATCGACCACCCCAGCGGCTACACCCACGGCTTTACCCCCACGTCATAACACCAGGCACGAACGAGCAGTGTCCCTGCAGACGGGACGCCATACCACTCTACGTTGCGCCTCCATTTACGCACACCTGGAGGAGTATGACAACAGGGCACCCGTTTTCCGCCCACTTCGACAGTCACAGCACGCAAGCCTTATTCCCCACCGGACCAAGTCCTGTCCCCTTTGGGATTCTTCCTTTTTCCTCTCCGGCGCTTTCGTCTTGGTAGATCCCTGCCATATTGGGGGAAGATCCATGGCTGGCTAGACCCCAAGACCAGCCCGCCGGACACATTGGCACTGGTCCTCCCGCACTAGGGAGCCAAGCCACTCCCAACCTGGTCACCTGACCATCGGGCGGGCGCCGAGCTGGGCCGTCTTCCCCAACGCGGACAATCAAGACGGCCAAGCTCGTGGCAAGCCGTCGAAGCGGAGCAGCAAATCCCCGTGCTGGCGCGGCGGCCAAGACGTTGAGCGGACGCCGGCCTGAGCGGGATGACGATGTCCGCATCGTCGTGAGATCCATTTTTTTCTTTACCTTTACATCATTTTTGTTTTGCGTTCTCCGACCTTTTTTTCTTCTCTATCCATCCGTGGCTCACCTCCTTCTACTCTTTCATCACTCTCTCATTCTTGTTCGTGTTTAGTTATTCTCTCGAGTCCACCATTGCAGGCTTGGCGTTTTGGGTTTCGCAGCTGAGGGGGGGTGGGTGGTTGACCCGACGCTGGACGGACGGCGGGAGGTGCACGCAGCCTGCTTGTGTGTCGCCTCTGTGCACGCACCAATATCCGTGCGGTCGACCATCCCTGGCGAGAAAGCTGCCACGGGTCGGCGTTGAAGGGGGAAAAAAAAACCTTTTTTTGCTTTCTAATTCTCCTCTATAACAGCCTTTCACAATTGCATTAGGCCGGAACGAGCCAAGAAATTTTTTTGTAGTCAGCGGAGAGAAATCCATACCACCCCCTTACTTTTTGATAATATCCTTTTCCTTCACACACACATTGCCAGTTAGGGGTGTTGTCATTAGCGTCGGTATTCAGTTAGAAGATTATCAGGCCTTCCGGGCAATTATGCGGCTGCCGGACGCTTGTCTTGTTTTGTTACCTATATACGTTTATATCCAAGTCTCGGACAAGGCGGATGGACTATGTTGAGGAAACTCGGGTAGGAGCTAAGGGGCACTAGAGAAACTAGGCCTAGGTAGATTGAAAATCAGATAAGCCATTCAGTGCAAACACCTCTGCCGGCATTAGTGCGAGTGAGATGGAAACGTAGTTGATCATCAACCACTACTTCCAGAAATGCATTCGTCACCAAGACCGACCGCTCACCACCACAAGACACGCAAACGCCAATGGTTCGAATGCCAAGGGGTCTCGGACGGGGGTGGTTGCGAAAGGGGAGGGGGACGTGAACGGCAGCCGGCCCTCGCAACTCGTCATCTCAACAATTTTGTAAAAATCAATAAAGATTATTTTTTTTAACAAAATTCGTCTTTGATCACGCCTGCCTCATGGGCGCAAAGATGTACCGAGAGAGGCCTAGGGTCGTGTTTCTGATTCTTTCCCCATGGATGGATGAACGACTGTGCTCGGAGGGATCGTAGGTGTCGGCTGGATTGCGTACTTCGCTCTTACTGCTTTCGGATTGTTCCGACTGAACACGTTCTGAAATGCGTCCGTGTGTCTGGCCGTTCCTTGCTTTCTTCTTCCTGCCGCTGTCTCTTCTCTCTCTCTCTCTCTTTCTCTCCCCAAGAGGGAGGCTGATCAAGAAAGGAAAAAAGAACAAACCCCCCGTCGAGTCAAAGGGCGAGGACGCGCAACGTGTTTCCCGCCAGGACCCTCGTCACATGCCACGGCGGACAACCATGTCTGAGTCCGTCTCACACAGCCCGAATACCAAGAGATAGAGAGAGGCCTCAATTTTTGAAAGGGGGTGGGGGTCAGGTACATGTCTTGGGTTTGACGTTGATGGTTGCCTTGTTTTACGTTCTTTTCTTTAGATTACAGCTAGCTACAGAGCAGCACCGCGTCCTTGGGTTGCGACATGATAGCGTCTTGTGTCTCGCATGCTTATCTAGAGGTATCTTGCGTGCTTCTCTTCTGTCTCTCTTTCTTTTTGCGCTCGGAGGGGTTTCCCGCGTCTCACACACTTGCCCTCCCCTCTCGCATTCTCTTCGTCTCTTTCTCGCTGACGCTCACCCCATCCATTTTTTCTTTCATTCTCACCCCCTGACTCCTATGAGTCCGAAAGCCCGCGTGATAGCCCTCTTGACACGAAGCGCGAGTGTATAAACCCACGACACCAAAGTCTATTGCAGACGCCCCGCCTTGCCGATTTGTAATATCTCACCGGTGAGACGGTCGTCACTACGCAATACTGGCCACGACTCACCGCCGGCCTTGGCGAGGTTTACCTCGAGTTTGGTGCCGAGGACCTTGAAAGTGGACTTTTCCACGTCGATGGGCGCGAAAAGGGGCACCTCGGTGGTGTAGCGCTTGGGCGGTGAGTCCGACGTAGGCAGGTCGAGCGCGATGGACTGCGATTTGAACTCGATCTTGGCGGATTCCTTGACAATCTTCTTAAGGAAGAAGGAGGCGATGACGGTGGAGGGCGTCTGGTAAAAGTCGGTGCGGACGGTGTCAAGCTTCTCCTCACCGCCAGCCGCCGCGGCATTCTTCTTCTTGCCGCTGCCGATGAAGAGGTGACGGTTCTTGGTCTTGCAGCCCTCGATCTTCATGAACTGGTCGAACTCGAGCACGCGGCGCTTGCAGCAGCTGTAGCCCTTGGAGCCCTCGTGGAAGATGGGAACGCCGGGGTGGTGGACGCAGGACTCGCCGTCGCGGGATGCACCCTTGCGGTAGGTGGCCGAGCAGGCCTTGCGGCGGCAGGTAGCGCCATCGGGTATCTCGAGGGAGGCGTCATCGGACTCGGACTCCGGGGGTGGCGGCGGAGGGGAGGGCGCGGCCTGGGTGGCTTGAGAGAGGGGCTTGCGTCCCGGTTCGGTTGTCGAGGCGGCGAGCTTGTCGAGGAGGGAGGGCGCCGCGGCGGGGTCCGCTTGGGGCTTCTGCTCGATCTTGGGGGGCAGGTCGGTTGTGGAGTGCTTGCCGGTTGTGCAGGGGGGAATGGTCATGAACTCCTCAAAGGTGAGGACGCGGGGCTTGCAGCACTTCCATCCTGTTTGATAGCGATGAACGAGGTTAGCCGCGGTGTCTCGTGTGAATTGATGCCGATGCGATCGGGCAGCGGTTGAACGGAGCTGAGGCAAGAGATGAGAGAGGGATCAATTGGACGAAGGAGGGGCATCCCTATCCCAACCGCACGGGACAAGAACGGAAGCGACGCGTTCTCCATTGAATATGACGAAGTACATGTGTAGAGTTTGTATGGTGGGTAAATGGGTTGGGTTGCGAGCGACTGAGTACCTTTCTGGCCTTCGTGGAAGATGGGAGGGCCGGGGTGGTAGACGCAGGGCTCCTCTGCATCGGTGTAGAGCTTGCCGCAGCCCTGGTGGACGCACTTTTCTGCCATGTTGGGCTGGCCGGGGGGTTGTACGGAGCTTTCGTTGCTTCGCAGTCGTTTTCACGTTGGATAGGTTTGCAGTGTGCAGCTTTCCCTGATAAGTCCTTGAAGAATAGAAACTGGGCGGAAAGTAAGACAACGGCAAAATTCGCAATTGATGGCGGGTGACGTTTGAGAGTTGGGTGGTGGATAAGAAGAGGCGACGGGTTGTAAATTGTTGAAAGGGCCCCCCGTAAATGGAAGTGTGAGTGAGGGGTGGTTGTCGTCGGTGGAGGGGTTGCTATGTTCTCCAGGATTCCAGAATTTCCCAGGGGTCCTCAGTGCGATGTAGAGGCTCAAAATTATGCATGTTGGCCACAAGTTCCTCGAAGATAAACTCTTGATTCGCCCAAAGCAACCCAGCGAAAGGGTGGGGCGCGGCTCCTGTGGACACCTCACCGCCTTCCCGAAGAGTATCTACCCTGCCCTCCAGGCGGGCGCGCATTATTGACCGAAGATGCATCAATCACTGTCCGGCCTGTCCTTGCAACCCGGCCGGGGTAGGAACATGTTCAGTCGGAAACACGCGACCATCTCCAACCCACACTTTTGCCTTTGGCCCATTTCATCATCACATTACAACTCTGGACGAATGCAACTTTGCTCTTCTCCAGGTGGCCCCGAATCCATCAATTATTCGGACTCTTTTGAAACAGCAACAAACGGGCGTTCCTCTCACACCCTCGCTGTTATCGGAAGGCATTGGCAGACCCGTCATCTCACATTTCGCAACTTATCAAATTCGCCCACAGACGTCCTACGACCAACCAACCGACCCTGATCCCTGGCCGCCGGCCTCTCGTTTTGACACTTTTGCCCTTCCCTATTCAGCTGACCGAGAACGAGGCTGTTTCATAGCCTTCGAGCCTCTTTCCTCCTCCCAGCACGTCGTCCCCACCTGGGCACCGTACGTGTGCCACGCCCTTATGCGTGTGGGCGGGATAGACGTTAGCCGTCGAGTTAATCGCGAATCCCCTCGGACTACCGCCGTTTGAACTCACGACGATCTTCAAGATCAGAAACAAAAAACAATGTTTGCGCCAACACGACGACTCTTCCAAAAGGCCCAGGCATGCCGAATCACGCTCTTCACCCGCGATGAGTGCGGCTTGTGCTTGCGCGCCAAATCGGCCCTCTCCAATGTCTGGGATCGGAGGCCCTTTGCCTTTACGGAGATTAAAATCACCGCACCGGATGCGAAGAGCTGGAGGGATCTGTATGATTTCGATGTCCCTGTGGTAGGTTTCGCCCCCTCTCATCGATTCATCTAGCGGGGAATCCACGGCGCAGAGAAAAGGCGTCCGATACATCCAAAGTCTACCGCAAAGAGCATCGACAGTCAAGCTTTACATTCGTTCAAATTCTAACTTATTCCAGATCCATATCAGCAAAGCCGAGGCCCCTGAGGAGGACCCCGAGCTCGTGGGCAAGGCCGTCAAACTCATGCATCGCTTCGACCCGGACCAGATCGAGGCCAAGATGGACCAGGTTGAGGGCAAGAATTGAAAGGCCAGAGATGATGTTATTTATCCTCTTCATTTAACGCGGCCGCACTGTTGCTTGGCTAAAGGATTTGTCGGCGGGCCAGCCAAGCAACCCAAGCAAGCAGCATAGCCTACCTACTCCCCCTCCCCTATCTGTCACCCCCCTTCTTCCTCACCTTCCCCTCGGCCTCAGTTCAGTACGATCCACCCTTGGCTGGCTTCGCCTCCCCTCTGGCAATGCTCAATGACTCGGACAATGTGAACTGCAATGCCGTATAATCCGTTGCAACGCTAATCATGTCGAAACCCTTGTCCGCGAAGACCTTGGACTGCTCGCCGCTTGTGCAGAAGATGCCCGCCTTCTTGCCCGCCTTATGCGTCGCCTTGAGAACACGATCAATGGCGTCGCTCAGCTCCTTTTCGATGATGCCGTTGATCACCGGGTGGCCGATGTTGTTTCCTATATCATGCTTGTTAGAGGGGGTCACAAATGCCAAGGGGGTCTCGGGATTTGCTGACCAAGATCAAAGGGCCCGATGAAGAGGACATCGATGCCCTCGACCGCCGCGATGTCCTCAACAGATTCCAGCGCCTCCTTGGTCTCGATCTGGACCATCGTCAGCAGGCTGTCATTGGCCTGCTGGAGGTACTCGGTCATGCTCGGCGCCGGGTTGAACCGCTCCATTGCCAGCGGCGAGCCGAAACCCCGGCGTCCCCACGGCGGAAACTTGGCGGCCTGGACCAGGTCCTTGGCCTCTTGGGCGGTTCGTAGCAGCGGGACGAGGATCTTTTTTTTGTCAAAGCGTCAGTGAAGTTTTTGAGGCCTCCGATTTCAATATGTTGACCCTACCCCGTGAGCGCCGCAATCCAAGGCTCCTGGAAACATCGTCAGCCGAGTCCTGTAATACAAGCCGTCGGTTGATAAGTTTCCTTACGCTTAACCATCCAGCCCTGCATATCTGGCAACCTCACGACTGGGGAGACGCCGGCCGCGGCAATGGCGGGCACGGCATCGTGCATGGCGCCATCTGGAATTTCAAGTCAGATTACATCGTGTTCTTCAACCACAAGGATGGGGGCCTCAAAATCTGTACCGTCAATGTTTCCATGCTCACAGTCCACCAGGACCCAGTCCACACCCGGACTCCGGGCAAGGACCCGGGAAACATTGGCGCCGGGGATCATCTGCCACAGCCCAAAGCTGGGGCCGGCGCCCTTGGTGAAGGCCGTCCGGAGCCTGTTGGCTGCCTGCATTGCTGACATATTTTCTGCGGCTCGGGTAGCTTTGAAAAGTCAGAAGGATACACGTCGGTATATGGAAAGATGCAGGCTTGTGCAACGTGAGTTCTCTGTCTTTAGTGTGTTCCCATGTACGATGCTACCACCCGCAATCGGAGTCCGTGGTGAACACAGGCGCTGTCAACCGCGCCTTATGTCAGAAGGGCTGGTGCGGGGGTTTCCAATGACGCTCGGGAGTAAGGCCGGCTAACCCACCCTTGCATGCACAAAGGCAGCGGGAATTGACAGGCCCAATTGTGGCCGGATCCCCCTAACCGCAGCGGGCCGGGAGATGGTCAGGCGGGTTTCATGGGCCGGCCTGGCAGAATGTCCCGTTGGGAAACTCGGTCCCTCCCACAAACCACAACCCACGAGACGTCCAGGCGGCAGCGGGGTAACCATTGATTGTAATTGGGGACCAGAGCTAGGAAACGTGGGGAAGTGTGCCGGGAGCGGGGCAGGCTAAAGTACCTCAACCTGACAGCTTGCGGTCACAATCACAAGTCGGCAGCAGTCTTAAGAAGCATTTTTGCCAAAGCAAGCATTGTTCATTGATCCTAACACACATGGGTAACCTGAAGAGCGGACCTCTCATCAACAATTCCAAGTCTATGGAGACCAACCGGAATGACATGGCGTGTAGTCATGGCTTCGCTTTTTTGCTCTTTTTATTTCGTCGAACTTGAGAAAGCTGTGGCTTAAGGTATTGTACAACTTCCAAGACGCAACCCGGATATGATGCTTGTGAATCATCAATGGAAAAAACGCGCCGATCTTTTGGGCACGCGTATGCCCTCTTCTCCAAACTTTTCTCTATCTTCTGCTCCTCAAATGCGGATTTGTCAGCGTAACGGAATGTTCGTCTCTGGCCCAAAAACGATATTCTTGAAATTTCGTCTGGGCCTTGTCCAAAAGCTTGTTCTGCGCGGTAGCAACACTCGTTGTTGGATGCGCATGTTACCAAAGCTAAAAAGTCGGAATCCCCTGGATGACCACGGTGGAGGGCTCAGGCTCAGCTCTGATGGAGGGACATGGCCCCTTTGCGTTGACCGAAGCCCGCGCAAGCCACACGGGACGTGGTCTCTCGAGACCCCCTTTCTACCCCTTCGTGGGGGATGTTTAATCCTGGAGGCAGCTTTGCAGGGAAACGTTTGTAAGCGAGACCTGAACATGGCTTTGCGGAGAATGACATACCCAAGATAGTCTTCTTTGATGCTCCCAATCGCCCACATCTCGCCGACTTCTGTACGTGTGCCGATCACCTTGACGCGCACATGTGTCCCCGGCTCGATGATAGTATCCTCGTTGTTGGTGAACTGCGGTGGCGTCGCATTGGGATCCCACTTGATCTCGGACGGGATCAGCTGGTAAGAGGAGTTGCAGGTTAGTTATCGACAAAAGAGGACTGCCTGGCCAGCGCGGAAGCGAGAACCTACATGTGCCGACACGAATAACCGCAGAGGTCCCGCCTGAGCGAAAAAGCCCTGGTGGTTGACTGAGTAGACCACAGCATCAACCTGGGTTCATGTCAGAAACCGCTTCCCCGACAAAGCCAGGCAGATTTGTAGCAATTACCGTCTCGCCCTTGAAGGGCCGCCACACGACGGCTCGGTAGCCGACGGTGAACTCGGCCAGACCGCTGCCAGGAAGAATGCGACCCTCGGAGATGTCGAAGGTGTCCATAATGGAAATGATGTAGTAGCTTCCCGCGCAGGTGCCCTCCACGTCCTTCAACAGCTTGCTCGTCACCAACTCGTGCATGTTCCGGCCGAAGTAGGAGGGATGCAAGGTGACCCTACGCTCCATGTTGTAGAGGAAAAACATATTGGCGGTTTTCGCAGCACAGCGTGTCCGAAGGAGAGCGGCGGGTGGTCGTGAACGCGGCTGCCCAGATCCAACTCCTGCGAATTGTTGACGGTGCGCAACAGAGAAGCGTCTGTATTAAAATGTGACTAGTTCTAAAGCTCGTATCGACGTGAATTGAGGTCGAGCGGGGAGATCGAGCGACGCGGTTGATTCGACGAGTGATCGCAACCGAGGCGCTGCTTGCAATGACAGACCGCTGTGCAGGGCCGAGGGTCGCGAGCAAGTGAGAAGCTGTGTGAAGTCGCGCGGCACGTCGGTCCTCGGAGAAAGAAAATACACAAAGACTGAAGAAAAGAGAAGCGCGAGGACTCGATCGAATGTCGGGTGGTGCCTCTGTAATGCGCTATCGGAAATGCGCCGCCAGCGTGGTGACTCGACGGGTAGTGAACGGAGAGGTTGTGCAAGATGAAGCCGACGAGGCTGAGATGGCCTTGTTGCGGCGAAGAAGTGGCTCCTGAATTTTTTTGCCTTGCGGGCAGCCACATTCCCCAGGCAGGAAAAGTGGAATGGTTCATGGGAATCTCAAGCCACACCTTCTCTGCCACACCTACCGCGCCTGCGCTAAACCTTGACACTAACGCGGGACACCCCATGTGGCTCGTGGCTCCGGGAGACCGGGGGGTAAGCGCGATGTTCGGGGAAGAAAGTCTGAACTCTGGACTTGAAGGTCCGAAATGAGTGTGAATTCCGATTCGTGGACAACAGCGAGGAGGCGGAAACGATTCGTTACGTCTGTCGACCGTCCAGCGTGCGCCTATCGGATGTTAGAGGAATGCGACGGGTGGTGCCATTTGCGACGGTGGAAATCGCAACCCTAACGTGTGCCTCTTGCGGCACAGCTTCGTTCTTCTTACCTGTACCACTAACTTTTTCTACGTCTTCCCGGCCGAGGTTTTCACATTTCCCCCATACCCAACCAAGAGAGTCGACCATAAAAAGCCTCCCCAGCCTCCAAAACGCTCACACGACAAATCCACGACATCGGATTGGGTGAAGGGTGTCGTACGTTGGGTGCATGCACCTTTAGTGGTTTTAGTGGACTCGGCTCCCCGAAATCTCCAGTCACAAGCCGCCCCTTGTCCGCTCTTGTGGCCTGTCGCCTGCTGGGAAACCCAGCGGACTCCCTACGGGTCCCCCGAACCGAAGCGCAAAAACGCGCTCCCCAGCGGCCCCACGGGCGCTTCCACTTCAAAGGTACGGGCGGCGTGCTGTGGTGGGACAACACATATGAACACCATTGCAACCCTGTCCGGAACACGACGGCATTCCTTCATTTTCCATCATCCTCCACGGCCCAACATCACCAGCTCTCTGACTTCTCCCTGTCGCCAGCAGTCAATCTAACCATCCGACTCCTCTAGACAGATCGACACTGCCGTTCAAGGCACATCGCACTCGACCCGTCCTGCTTGTCCGCTTCCGCTCCAACTCCTGTCGATCCGCCTGCGGCTGAGCCACGACCCTGCAGCCTCGTTCTGGTGTGTGTCCTGCATCAAACCTCGGTTCTCAGTCACCTGCCTCGCCTTGGCTTAGGTCTCAACACCAACCACCACTCTATCCACCGCCATCATGTCCCTCGACTTGGAAAAGCATTTGACTTTTGTAAGTGAATTTGAGCCTTGACATTTTCAGATGTGTTCTCGTTGCTGTTGCTAATGACCTCATAGTATGGGGCTTATCACCATAACACTGTCAACATCGGCATTCACATGGCCTGTGTGCCCATGATTCTCTTTTCGGGATTTTGCCTAGTAAGCAGCCAATGAGAAGGAACGCCCTTCTTGACCATCTTGAGCTCATGCAGACTTCCCCAGGCCACCAACACAGGAACCCTCATCCCACTCCCTAGCTGGCTCACTGTCCCCAACCTAGAACTCAACCTGGGAACCTTGGCCGCTCTGACTTGGGGTGGTCTGTACGTTCTCCTCGAGCCTGTAGCCGGCACGCTGCTGGCCATCATCTGCCTGGCTGCAACCGCCGCTGGCAATTCCTTCAGACTCCAGAACCCTGCCTTGACGAATCAGGCCGCCATCGGCGTCCACATCGCCTGCTGGATTTTCCAGTTCATCGGACATGGCGCTTTCGAGGGACGTGCGCCGGCTCTTCTGGACAATCTGATCCAGGCTGTCTTCCTCGCTCCTCTCTTCGTCTGGCTCGAGTTCCTCTTCAAGCTCGGCTACCGACAGGAGCTCAAGGGCCGCGTGGACAAGGCCGTTGAGAAGGAAATTGCCAAGTTCAGGGCCTCAAAGGCGAACGGGGAGGCCAAGAACGGCAAGGCCCACTAAATTCAGCGCAGACCAGCCATCTATAAACATTCACTCGGTACTGCGTGACGCAACCCTTTCGGAAAATTGCACTATGCGCGCCAGCCCCGTGCCAACTGCTCCGCTTGCCTATCTCATACCATCACTAGAGATCAGCAAATATAGGGGGTAACAAACTCATTAGGGGATGCGGCGGTCGAACAAAGAAGAGAGACAACATGCGGGATCGAGGCCCCACGGCATGAAAGCATTCAGGCAGGCGCCATCACTTCACAGGCGGAGTACTTTCATCAGATACCAATTTGAGCTTACGCGTATACAGATTGTCAGTCGTTGGATCTGTTACCTTGGCCACTTACAATACTTGCTACACAGGGAGTTGCCATTGGACCCCTTACGCATGGCCTGCTTTCGGTCATCAGCTTTTTATTTTTGGGAAGGGAAAGGATTCTTTATTTGTCTATGTCAATTGCAGGGAAGAAGAACGCACGAAACAGGTACATAGTTCAACAAAGATGAAGCATTCACTCACCAAATCTCTCTTCTCGCCATCCACATCCGCTTTGCAAGGTGCGGGCCGCAGAAAACGTTACATCCTCCTCCCCTTCTCCACGTCGCGGGATTTGCGACACACAAAGGAGCTGATGTCTGAGTGAACGTCCGAAGTAACGTTCGGGCTCTCGTCTCTATCGCGGCGATAATCTTCGCTGCGGCGCGAACTGTTGCCAAACGCCTGGAAGAACCCCTTCAGTGAGCCTGACCTTGGCGTTTTCGCCGAAGACATGGGCTCGGTACCTCGGCGGCGGGGTTCTCTGGGCCGCGGACGCTCGTCGGTCAGGGGTTGCGGCTGTTCGTGCCCCCGTCTCTCTACGATGGGCGCCTGCGGCACGAGTCTGGTATTGGTCAGACTTCTGGGCTCAGCATACCTGCTCTGGCGGTGGAGCGGCTGCTGCGGCTTCTGCTCCTGGGTTCTGAGGTTGTGTCGTGCCTGGCCTCCATCCACCGGCTCTGTTGGGAGATGACGGTACGGACCGGAATTCAGACTCGTATCATGCTGTGATGCGTACTGGCGTCGATCCATTATGTCCGCCGGGCCCACAAGATGTTGTGCATATCGGTGACTATCGACTGCGCTCGCAACATGTTCTCTCCCATGTTGGTGACGATCCGAGCGCTGTCTATCCGGGTGACTTCGCTCCAAGCTGATTGCTGGTCGATCGCGGTCCATCAAGACGACGTCGATGTTCTTGACCAGCCGCTCTGGTACATGCGGAGGCTGCGTCTGCTGCTCAGACAAACCCGAATGGATTGGCTCTTTCGGAAGGGGATTCGGAGCGACCCCATACGCATTCGCGATGTGTTGTGGGTAGTGGTAGCTCGGGTCGCCCCAGCGATCACCGAGTGGAACATGTACGAACGACGGCATGTTGGGCAGAGCTTTGTCGGTTTTGGCGTTACCATCGGCGGCGGCTTCTCGCTCCAACCGCTCCTCTTGCTCCCGCTTCCTCAACGTCTCTCGAAAATTCTCCTCTCGTGAGTACCACCGCTCCTTGACGACCTCCTCGTTCTCCTTCTCCTCCTGCATGCGCTTCCGCGAGGCGTTCAGCGCCTCGGACGTGAGTTTGTGGCGGTACTTGCTCGGCACGATGCCCCTGGTGTGGGGACCGGACTGCTCTGCTTCGGTACACGCTGGGCATATTGTCGAAGAGAGGATGGCTTTCTCCTTGAAGAAGTCGCTGCAAGGTTCTTCAGTCGGCCAGCCGAAGACGAACAGGAAGACTGGGTAGCAACACCAGCCCGTCCTTGCGGACCAGAGCCTGCGGCACTTGAGAACGCGCTTCTCCTTGTGGTCGCAAGAGTATTTCACATTGGTAAAGCACATGGCTGTGGCTGTTTTTACGTCTGTTGAATGTGGCGACGATGTTACCCTTGTTTTGAAGCCGACGGGTTCTTGAATAGCTAAATGCTCTGGCTAGCCAAGTTGTGTATATTTATGACGTGTATTACGTGTGCGTCAGTGTGATTCCAATTGCCTCCATCTCAAACTGGTTCAGGATGAATCTATATAACTCTGTTACAATCTCAACTCACTCCTGGCCAAAGAAAACGCACAAAGGTGGAAGACGACAGACATGACAGCTGTTCGTCAATGTCATTGTACATCAGTATTTGTACCTTACAAGGCCCTTTGTGTTTCTGCATTCCTTAAGAAGAGGGTAAATCCTTTGTGTAAACGCTTAAAAGCATATTCGGGCACTTCAGGTCGGTCATTCAGCAAAATCCAGCAGTGACTAGTGTTGCCCAGAACACCGGAGGTAAACACCAACCAAATACAAAACTCAGTAGGTGCAATGTCAGAACACCAAAAAAACCGAACCTGCCAGAACATGTCGTGAGCTATTCGACAATTGCATTTTGTTACCTGGCTCCCAGGAAAGGCCAGATAGTTCTTAGTTTTTCCTTCTATTCAATAAGGGGAGAATTTTATAAGAACTTAGAATCCATTTTGCCGTAGAAACTCCTTTCAGAGACAGATTGTAATATTTGATACTTCTTTTACATTTTGAAATATATTTTTTGTTTACGGTGCAGGGACATGACTGCTTATTCCTTTTGTTGGAACTCTGTTTCGCTCGAAACAAGGGCGCTCGAGGAAAGTGCAAACCTTCCGACTTCATCGGCGTCACTCTTTCATATCTCGGCCAACAATGCCTTTAATCCTCGGCCATGTCAATTCCCTCTATGTAGCCCCAAATCTCCTCCGCTTCTCAACTAAAGCTCAATCGACAACGGACCTGCGGGACTGGTAGCTTCTCTTGCTGACCAGATGTAAGGCCGCATTTCGCCGTTATTCCATCGCTTCACACCCTTCAATTCGATCCTTTCATAGACATCTCGTTCTCCAGGACAATCATGTATATATCTGAAGCATACATCAACTTCTCGAAATTGGTCCTCACATACAGAGTACCGCGGGCTTTCTCAACTACTCATCACCATGTAGTAAAGCATGACAGAGATGACGTACCGCCTTCACGGGACTTCCATCTGTTCCGATGAAACTCAAAGATCGGACTATTCAGGCATACTAGATATCAACCACAACGACCACGAATACAGTGAGCAGTCAGCTCAAATCGAGGAAAATCGGCCAACTCATGCTCCTGAAAACATGAGCAGCCATAATCACCGTCGTTTTTACACGTCCCACGAGGCAGCAAGCGAACCACCTTCGCCGCTTGACAAACATGATTCTCGCATTCTAGACCCGGTTGCATACGATAAAGTCCGAGCTCACTCACCACATCAGAACACACATGGCCATCGGCGCTTCGGAACTCCTTGCGACAAACCTCATGGTGCGAAATGGGCGGTTGAAGATCGTCACGAAGATCTTGTCATCTGGGAAGATGACTGGGGAAGACTGTGGGAGAAGGGCTCGGGAGACCCTGCGCGGCGAAGTGACATGGTTTATGTGCGCGTTTGGTGGCAAAGAGCAGAATCATACACAGACGCGTATATCAAGGAAAGCGCCGGGTACGTCTTCTACTGGAAGCTCGATGGAAATCTGAGGATTCGCCAATCTTTGCGAGAAGGTGTATCAGCATCAACCCATCACTTCTTCGGCTACTTCCCAAGGCGTGGCCACACAGATTTGTGGTTCGCGCCCAAGTCAGCTCCAAAATCCTCTGGACTGTGCGTATTGAACGGAGAGATTACAGTTCCTGAGTCACCTTCTCGCACTCCGAATACCGCAGTGGACAGAGGCATACATCTTGATGCAATCCGCCATGCTGTTCACCAGGGACTGGACAGTGGCAGGAACCTCAATATAAAAGACTGCCAGTTGGGAAAGGACACAATCGACCAGATAAGACCCCTCGGCGAGGAGATGGAAAGCCTTCTATCTCTCATTGGGATTGCCAGACTCGGGTTCCGTTTCATGACGAGAGAAGAGAATGCCGAGTTGGAGTTCAACATTGGCGAGGAGAACACGAAAAGAACATCCAATCGCTCTGCGACGCCGGTCACGAGCCCTCATAGGGCTGAGATCCCTCTCCGATCAAATCGAGATAGTATCTCCGTTCGCTCACGAGCCAATGCTACGCTGTATCGCTTTAGAAGTCGGCCTTTCGGGGAAAGACCAAGGAATGAGCTCTTTTCTTCCCAGAATGGCGATGACTTGGTCTCTGAACTTCACCTGGTCAAGCGCCATCGTCTACCAGAGCTGTCTGTCGTTCTGAACCCGCATCCTGG
The DNA here is from genome assembly GCA_001625285.1 of Colletotrichum incanum. Classification (NCBI taxonomy): domain Eukaryota; kingdom Fungi; phylum Ascomycota; class Sordariomycetes; order Glomerellales; family Glomerellaceae; genus Colletotrichum; species Colletotrichum incanum. The sequence continues at coordinate 110,418 of LFIW01002048.1, forward strand.
AGCCGAGGCTGAAATTGTTGAGAATTGCCGAAGTCCGGGAGCAGCACAATTTGGAGGGGTTGGACCAGCTTTCGCACGAGAAGAGGAGCGCCACGAGGTAGCGTACAATGTCCACGAGGCAACCCGACGCCTTGAGCTCCGGCAGCAGAAACGTTCTAAGTTAGGACGACGACGGAGGAGGTACGGCGCACAGGCAGACTTGCAGCTAGAGGACCCGCTGAGAACTGCGGGACGGAGCCAAGTCCGGCGTGACCAGTTGCAGCGGCGCCACGACGAACGAAGAAGCCCCCGCAGACGCAGGGTTTCCGAGCATAGCAGGCAAAAGAAGGTTGTCTCTGTTGCCGGTCGGAGCCTTCCCACGAACACCGTCAAAAGGATCCGGGGCCAAGTTTACGGTAACCATACAGGCCGTTCTAGCCTCGAAGCCGGCAACGACATCCGGACTTGGCAGCCCGATAAAGAGCCTAGCCCTCAACAACAGATGAGAGCCTCCTGTAAAATGCGGCAGGAGGCGCTTGCCGCTTTGGAAGGGCGAACATGGGCTTCGGCCGAGATGAAAGAGGCAAAAGAGACCCGAGTGGGCAACTGCCGGGCTGAGTTCTACCCAGTGCCGCCATTGCCGAGCTCGATGATGGTTCTCACTAATGTCAGAGGAAAAAGGAAGAATTGAGGGACCAGCTTCTGAGGCAGGGGTTAGAGGCGGCTGTGAAGTAAGAGCAGCACTTCTGCTTGGTACGTCTTCTCTTACATTACATGTCCTCATAGCAGTAGGAGCGTGATAGTTTCAGGGATGACGTTGAGCCCACAAAAACATGCACATCTTGACGATGTCCTGAATGTTTGCAGTTCAAAAACGGGATGAAAAGACGTCTCTGCCTCCCGATAACATCTCTTCCCTCATCAAATGGGTAATTCCCCTTTGTAGCGCGACGTATTGACATGACGTGCGATTCAGCCCTCATTTCTCTCGTGATATTCATTCGCTCATGTGTCGGTAGTTCCGACAAACAACTCATCAAAAGCCCCTCCTCCATCACCTTCCATCCCGCCAAGCTTCGGACGTGGCTTGCAGCGACCAATGCGGGACATTGATTCAGCTTCCGAGATTCCCGCCTCTTCCATAAAGCCCCCTGGACTAATTAATTTCTAGTTTGGTTCAGGTCCGGTTTCTACAAAGGCGGGCCTGTTCGTGGTATTTGAAGAGCTAACGCCACATTGCTTGTACGCTACCCAAGACGGTCAGCTCATTCAGCCATGGAAGATCCCATTCCGGTCACGATGTCCTTAATGTCTCGCATCCTGATGGTGAATTATTGCGCAAGAACCAAAGATTTTCTCAACATCATTGGGATCGACCCAGTCAAAGACACGAATGTATCAATTCCAATATGCGATCGCCTCTTATCGAGGTTGAGTTCTTGAGAACATCATGTGACAGCCCAGAAACGTGATTTGATGGTCCCCGGTGAGGCCTCTGTTCCCTGGCAAGGTTGCCATTTTTTACGTTTTCCTCCAGCGTACCTAGGGGTCCTCATGCCTTGACGACCAGAAGGGAATGGTTGGATTTCAAAACTCCCGTTGAAGAGAGCGGGAAAAGAGGCAAGGAGGTAAGTGGAGGCTAAGAGGCTTGAAGGACTGAGACAAAATAGACTTCTCGTCATTTTTTCTTTTTTCCCCCTTTCACCTCTCTTCGTAACGAGTACCCCGACTCATCATAATTATCTTTGAACCAGTTCTTGACGAAAACAGAGAATGTAGCGGTGCAGGGGAAAGAGGAGAGTCAGGGCGAGACAACGCGGTAAGAGGCTCGAAGCCCTTTCGTCAGAATGGTTTTTGGAAAAGCGGGCTCCATTGATCGTCTCCTGACGATCTTGGGTCCAACTTACTCGAAGCTGCCTTGCTCGACGCTGCCGGATGTTGTTGGGCATCATCGGACCGTCACGTCAATCAAGAGACGTGCGGTATGCAATACCGGTGATCGGCGGCGGGAGTAACGGCGGGCCCAGAATGCACTGACTCCGACAACACTATGTCATCCCCGCAAACGTCACTAGCCCTTCGGCCGAGATCTCCTTGTGCTGTCTCACTGGTAGGCATGAGTGGATATAGGGATTCGCGACATTCTCCCCGGAGGGGTCGCCGTGGCTGGACGGAAACTATGCTCTTCATAGGAAACATTCCGGCAGCCGTTCGCAGATGAGAGGCGCCAATGAAAAATCAAGGAGGAAAGATGCCACGATCGTCTCCCGGAGGGACGAATGTCTCAGTTTAGGTTATCCATCAGTGAGAGACGCCAGACGGATGAGGCAGCGCGCGGGCAGAAAAGCCGGTTGACAATTGGCCATGTTTGGCGACCAGAACTGTCAAAGGCACCCGGGCTGAGACTCCCGCCCTCCCTAGACCACCTTAGCCTGGAGCCAAGTAGCCTGGCCTTTCGTGCCTACACGAGGGTCCAAAGGTTGGCTCGCGATGCTGGGTGCGAAGCGACCTGTAATGGAACTGTGCAAGAAATGCGTCTGGAGCTTCACAAGTCGGCCACGCTCAGCAGGGGATCAACGTGAACCACACGTTGAGCAATCCCTTGTTGCCTTGGCGCCGAGAGGGGCCAGATGACATGCGGGATGAAGACGGAAGTCAGACTCGTCAACAACGAAGAAGATGAGAAGACAGTAGTAAGAAACGACCAGCTCTTCGTTGACCAGATCGATTATAAAATACCTCAACTTCCGCCCCTTGGATGGGGATATCTCTTCTCTCATCATCACACCACGCCTTCACTACAGGATAGTCAGCCGCTTTAAGTCTCAAGTCTCAAGTCTTCGGAACATTTTCTACTCTTTTACTTTCAGAGGCACCTCCTTTTCTTCTTCGGAAACTCAACCATCAAGATGAAGGCTACTCTCATCCTCACCACCCTCCTCGGTGCTGCCATCGCCAGCCCGGTCGCTGTCGCCAACGTCGATGCCAACGAGGCTGAGAGGCGCGATCTCGAGCCTCGCTTGCTGTCCGGCATCTCCATTGCCACTCTTATTCCCAACGGGGGGGCTTTGACCAACCTCAACCTCCCTGCCTTGCCTACCCAGGCCGTCACCAGAGCCAACATCGTCGAGACCCTTGCCGATATTCTCCGGGGTGTTCTTAGCGCCATCCTCAACATCCGTAAATCCCCCTAAATTCATAGTTTGCACTGAAGCCATCCGCCTCTAATAATTTGCTTTAGGAGAGGGTCTTCCCGGCAATCTCACTTTGCCCGCGGTTCCTGCGGTCCCCAACCTTCCTGCTCCTGGTGTTATCACCGATGCTATCACCCTCGATCAGCTCACCGCTCTCGTCGCCGCCCTTCAGGTTCAGGTTAAGAACGCCACTGCCATCACCCAGAACCTTCCCAACGGACTCAACCTGCTCCAGCTCCAGCAGATTTCGGTCATCATCTCCGAGATCCAGACCCAAGTCACTTCTCTGACCGCGGCTCTTACCGCAATCCCCAGTAAGTTTTCGCCGTGACTTTTGCGTCTTGACCGATCGCTAACATTGCCAATCAGGCCTCCCTGGTGGCATCCCCGGTGCCAACCTTCCCGGTCTTGGAGGCCTGTCTGACCTCACTACCGCCCTCGCCCCAGTCCTCAGCGTGCTCAGCGGTCTCCTCGGCCCTCTTCTCTTTGGGCTTCTCAGCGTGCTCAGCGGCGGTCTCCTCAGCAGTCTCCCTGGTGGTCGCTAAGTTGCGAACTGTTACAGCTGCGACTCATTCGGGCAGGATACTATGCAGCTACGGAACTGCACACCCCATGACGAGTCACAGCATATCGGCAATGGCCCGGGACAACCCTCGACCCCGGCCTCTCGACCTCACTTTCTGACACCCTACCCCCATCCAGCATGCGGCTGCATAGGTGATCAAATTTTCCGAAGACTTTTGAGAACAACTGGGTTGTGGGCTTTAGCGGTGGAATCTTAATACTAATGGGGACTTTCAACTTTGTTGCTGGCATCTGCGAGTCCTAGCGGCTCTCTCTTGACCCTGCTTAAATCTGGAATTATCTTTAATCATCCTTTACCAACTTAGCTTCACTTCTACATGTCCCCCAGGACACAAAATAAAATATGTCGATCCTTAAAGTCTCTAGTACAATGAAATCTTCTGAGATGGTGATCTTCAACCGCCACATTCGACAAGAATGGTGGTTTCCAAGAGACGGGCAAAACAGTTGGGATGAAGTTGGAATTGAGGCTTGGGGGCCGGAACCGTTTTAGGAGACAATGTTTTCCCCAAGGTTTCAACGTCCTCCAACATGCCAGAGTTTGCCTTTGTCGATCAGCGTGGCTTTGCTCTGAATGGGTAGTGATGTGCACAGCGAGGAATGGAATTGCCAAAAGATCAGACGAACGTCACTGGTCGTTGCAGTGGATGAATGCACCTCGATAAAGACATGAGTTGGTCCCATCAGAAACGTTATCTGTTATAGGTGCATAAGCGGATCGAGTCATCATGGTGGGTCCGATCCCTTCGTCTTCCTCCCATGCAGCTACATCATCATCAAGCTTCCCTTATGATCGAGCACGCAACCCGACACTCACAACCTTTCAGCTTTGGCCATTTCTGGCTACCTTCGACGAACGAACCGCGACGTCAGCTACTTATCCAAAGGGGCGACTGGCTCCTGGGTAAGGCTGGCTGCTAGCTTACAGCAGCCCGCTAGGGTCCTGACTCTTAAGAGGGCGCAGTTCAAGGCCACTTTCGCGCTAGACGATGATCACGGACCCCGCCACCGCGTCTATCTGGTTTGTATCTGGCCTATCTAGAGTTTTGGGAGCAGGTTTGGGGATCCACCAAGCATCATCCATTCGGCCATGGCGATCGAGACTGTGTCTCGATTCTCTTGACGCCTGTTTGAACAGCTCCCACAAAGCGAGCATAATGGAAGTTTCCGGTGAATGCTACGATACAAATGCAAGAGCATTTTTTTTTTGTTTTTGTCCTAGTTATTAGTCCAGCATTCCATCTACTAGTCACCAATAACTCAACCGGCCTGATGCGGTCCCCTTCGATCCCCGGAACGAGGGTTCTGGTGGGGACGGGGGGACCCTGATGTAGGCTGCACCAGGTCTAGATGCTGGCCTGGCCTAGTTGACTGGTGGTGACTGGCGACTGACGCTGCGGCGCGGCCGGCAGAGCTCCCGCTCTGCGGCGCTTCCCCACACTTATCCTCTCCCCCCGACGATCTTTCCCCTCCGTAGTGGGGAGGGACATGAGTCCATGACGGATGATCCGCCAAATATGCCCGTGTCGTACAGCACACGGCATCCAATCCCACGACCCCTTTCTTTTCTTCCTCTGGCTGTCCCATCTATTTGCTTACCTATCCACCACAATTGTTTCGTCAGACCTGTTCCCTCACAAAATGGAGTGTAGATCTCGTATCAGTTTAGGTAGACCATCACGTGGTGAGCTCATGATTCGTGGCAGACTTTCGCTCTAGAGTATTTCATGGCATTCACGTCTTGCCCGGTCTGCGTTTGTCATCCCGTCCCAGTTGGGATCTCCCTTGGCTCCTTCCCTCTAGGACGGACAAACTCAACAATGACAGACCAAAGGGCCATGCCACTCGCCCAGGATCGACGGCATTTGACTGGGTAAGCTGCTGTTCCCGCCGGCCATCTCGGCTAGGAAGTGTGATCAGACCGCATTCGCGCGGGGTAACGCGAGCGAGGAGCAGTTGGAGGTCCCTGTCTACGAGCCATTACGCAGTACCTGAGCAGAAGAGAGAGGAACAGACCAGAACGGAGTAGATATGATGAGGGGGCACGGCGTTTGACCTATTACGTCGTGCACTAACATCCCCAGAGTAAACCCAATGTAGATTAACTAACACCAAGCCGTCAAGTCCCCAATCATGCAGTGTACGTACTGCCCCAGTAGCAAGCTCGCACTACTACTGGGGGGCTGCCGTCGTGTGTGATGTAGGCGGGCGAGTACACGCCGTCATCGTTCTGACCAGTGCGTCGACAAGCTTTCCCGCATCCCTTGTGTCAGAGGGGTGGGCAGTGGTCTGATTGGTGAAGTCATCCTCGGAGGGGGGGACGCTTTTGGTCTGGAATACCCTAGAGCCCTTGCCGAAGTATGTACGTTGAGCTACCCTGTAGAAGATAGAGCTTGGCTGGGAGAGCTGAATTGCATATATACCCTCGTCTTCCGCCTCCTGCATGCTCTCAGGACCCCAATCCCTTTACGATCAGCAATCATACGACGAACACTTTAACGAACAAGACACGTACAACTACACGTACCTAAATCATACCGCCCTTCACATCGCAATATCAATCACAATGGACGCCGGAAAGAACTCTAACGCTCCCGTTTCTCCTACCGGTCGCAGACGCGTAAGAGCTCCGACAGCTTCCACAGCTTCCCCCTTCATAGAATGAAATAACTAACCGAGGCACTTTCCCACAGAGCTCTGGCACCCTGTTTCAAGGTCTTATGGACCAGAAGCGTCACGATGGCACCGCCGCCCGCAGACAGTCAATGACCGATTCCAAGCCTCAACCTGGTTTCTTGGGTCAGATGTGGCACAAGTATGTTGACTCCAAAACTTCTTATAGCACAAACATTCCTGACATGCTTTAGCTGGACACGCGGCCCTGCCAGTCCCCCGAAATGAACAAATTATGAGGAAAGAAATTGATATGTACCATGAGCGAGAGATCGGCGTTACAGGATCAGTCCTTTGAGACTGGGGCTATGGATTAATGTTTGTCGTTGACCTTGAGATTATGCTCTAGCATAGAATTTCGCCAACATAATGGAGTTATTCTTTCATCATCAAGTCCAAGTGTTGCAGCTACTTAATGCTGCGTTTTATTTTGACGGACGATGATGAATGGGAGTGTGTAAATTGCCTCATAGCGTTCGAATCTTCTCCTGTTCATGTTCAGAACGATCATTGATGACCATTCCCATTCTTTCTTTTCAGCGTTGTCAATGATTCTAGATATTATCATCTACACTTCACCCAATTTAGGTAGTGTATGTGAAGGTTATGAGCTCACAAATGCTTCTGGCATACCAGTATCCCACGATTAGACTATACTAACGAATGTCTATCAAACTTCGAAATAATGCTCCAGTGGTATTCTGTCTCCATCCAAGGCCCATAAGGGAGATCACTACGCTTACCCTACCTGATTCATTTTTGCAAAGGAAGCAGACAAGATCTCAAAAGACCAACGGCGACCAGTTAGCCGGACGGAGCAGACATAACAAGGCTGTCCTGAAGAAGAGATAGGATGTAGGGGGTGCGTTGTTACAATGGCACGAGTAGACACCAATGTTGGGAACAAATGTCAGGCTTGAATTACGACTGTCGAGGCAAATCTATCTGAAGAGAATCAAAAGTCATCCCTCTCTGCACAGCAATCCCCCACCTGCTGTCCCCCACTATCACATTTGATCCGATTCATAGTTTCCGAACCTGGAATGATGGGAACCAATGTCAGGCTTGTGCTTCGGCGGTCCAGGACACTGAACGCTGGAGAGACTCAAAAGTCATACCCTCTGGACCTAAACACTCCACCTGTTGCCCCCCCTTGACACAAGGGCCACCGTTATCAATCCCGAAACTGTGATCGAACAGTGAGCTTTTTTCAACAGCCACCAATGTGACTGTATCTAAGAGACGCGACCAGCTCAAGCCCATGAACCCTCCGGGTTCCCATGCGCAAGCGTTGTCCCCACGTATCGGCACCCAAAGGGTGGTGGCGTGAATCGTGGGGTAGGTCCTTCTCGGCCGAGTCCGAGACGCTGGCTCCGGAGCAAAGTAGCCTCTGCCGCGGGAAATCGTTGATGATGATAGAACGATCTCCGGCATGTAGCTCTTACTATCGCGCTTATCTCCTTCAGAAAGGACCCCGCCTGGTTGGCACTGGATAGCACATCTGCGCGGCATTGACGCAACATCTGGCTATCCCCGTCTGTCGTGATGCCGACAGCGGTTGTGTTGCTCGATCATTTTCGACAGTCATCCACCTATTGAAACGGCGGGTTCTGCTCAACAGCGCGCAAGGCTGCTCAACCGAGGTGGTTGAAAGAGCAAGATGAACAATTGAGCATGTCGAAACATGCACCTGTTGACACTGTAATGCTCGGGAAGCCATAGGCCATCCGCGAGTATGTCACTCAACCAGTGGACAGTTCGTCCGCTAGGAGTTGAAACCCAGTATGAGAAACGACTAGTATGGTCGTCCTCGTGAAACACAGTAGTGAGAGACGACTACCGTGAGGCCGTCTTCTTGAAATCCGTATGAGAAACGACAGGCGTAGTCATTCTCGAGAATTCGGTTTCTCCAAGACATCAAGATGCTCATGGAGCCAATCCGCGTGCCAACCACGAAAACTTCTTCGTGTTGGTGTCGAATATCCGGGGCCAGTATGGCCAATATAGGGCGCCGAAGCTGCCCTTCCGTCCACTGCTCATGATCCGAGCACGTCTGGACTCAACGCCGGACGGCGTACTTGGGCTGCCGGGGATGAAACATTGTCGTTCATGCCCACAATCGCTCTGGGACTCTTCCCGATACCGAGCTGCAAACCCATCCGTTCGATCCTTGACACACAAGGACCGAGGCCTTTTAACGTCCTACCCAGGACAAATCACGATCAAGGCGCCATCCTTTTCCGTTTCCATGTCCTGATGCGTTGGTTAACAGCGTGTATTAAACGTGGGGGTACTGAAGCAAAGACTTACTGTTCGCGCCGGTTGCTAGAAGAGAAAGACCCAACAATGCCAAAGTCCCAGGCAAACATGTCATTATCGTCGCAGTTCATCAGAATTAGGTAGTGGATGCAAAGGTCTAATTGCTGAAAGAATGAGATGCAGTCGTACGTCTTGGTTGCCCAGCCTTGGAAACGTCACAAGTCTAGAGATCGTTACTGGAACGAGTCAGCCCTGTACCGCGAGTTGTTGAAGAGACAACATACCACATGTGACTCTATATCGAGAATCATAACCGTAATGCAGACCATTTAGGCTCCCAATGCCTAGCATGTCGCTCATTTGTTGCCTCGATGCAACGCCGTGGGCCTTTTAACGTCCTACCCAGGACGAGTTGGAAGGTGACAGCCAAGGAGATGGACTAGCAGCCCATTTTTGTTTTAGTCACTAAGACGAGGTAGTTCTTGGGCAAGGGTAAGGTGACATGTCTGCCAAGAACCGTGTAAGGCAGCAAGTCTGGTCGCATGTGTCGACTACCGAAGTAGAGCTTATGTTGAAGGCTGATTACTTCAAGTTGGCCCAAGTAAGGTGCAAGGAAGTGGCTGTCTACAACGTCAGTTTGGTGCCCATGATGATGCGTTGTCAGAAAGCTGCGAAAAACGTACCTTGGGATGCCATCGAGATCCTGATGCCGCCAAGATCAGCCAGATATTGTCAACGCAGGCTGAAGCCTTGTCTACAAGTGTCCTGCTAGGATTGGCGGTCCATGTGGTGTTGCATGTTGTACAAGCAGTCCGAACCGAAGTCGCTCCAGAGGTGATACTTCGAGGCAGCAGGAAAAGAGACAGCAAATGAGTGCTGAGTCGGAGGAGAGGAAGCCAAAGAAGGCTGATTGAATGATTGCCAGGGAGTGTTCGAGGCGGCATAGGGTGCGGAGGGTGCGGCGTCGATCGAGAGGTAGTTTGAACCAGTCATGAAATAGTGGGGGGGACGGATGTGAAATGCAGTTGGAAGAGAGGAGAGGGAGAAGAGGAGTGGGAGATAGATGCTCAAAGGTCTGAGGGCGCAGCTAGGATGGCCAAGGTCTTGCGAGGGAGGACCACTGTGCCTTTCCTAACCTCTGGTGGAAGATGATAGGGAAGTGCGGCGGGCCGGGTCAAGATGGCTCGAGAGGAGGCTTGATGTTGGCGATTGCAAGATCGGAAGGTGGAGGTTGAGACCAAAACGGCAGAGACAGATAAGTGAGAAGGAGCTGCTGAGGTTCGGGCGGGAGCTGCAGGCTGCAGGACACAACACGTACCGAGAAGGCGCTTGGACAAGGAGAGACAGTGTCAGGTCGAGTCAGCGAGAGCAATCACACTGTACGTACCAGGGAGATCGAAGTCGGGTTTCCAAATCTTCCTTACCTTCACAGCTGAGGACGTGTGCCTACACTCTTCGTAGTAGCCTTTTTCCGTCGGCAGCAATGGTAATCATTCACCAAAAATGTGGGAAGAACTCTCCCGACCGGGCACAAAAGTACCACCTCCGACGTCGGCTGTCCTGACGAGGACTTGGACTACGTTCGTGCACATGATAGCAGCAGCACGTTCTCGACTCATCGAAAAGAGAGTAGAGCATTGGTGGAAGCTATCTGCATGTAATAAGCTTTCTCATCTGGTCCCTGCTGTCACGAGCTATGAATCTCTGTCAGTGTTGTTCTAATCGCTGCCTCTATGTCAAGTTGATAATGCCCTAGCATCGACATTGATTGCATCGCCAATTCGTATCGTTGGAAATTGCGCCCTTTTCGTTGCAGCTTTGGCTTTTGGCTCATGGCCCATATGCGTGCCGAAGTATACCTTGCCATCAAACCTCCGGACCTTGGCCAACGTCATGAATGGTTCCTGGTGCCTTTCGCCGGTCTCTTGATCGACGCAAACCATTTGACATCTGCGGCAGGCTCCCATCATTTTGAATTCCTCTCCGCCTATTGTAAGACTCGTCCAATCGTCCTCCGCCCATGCTAGTTGCTCGGAATCTCGAGTCGTCCCGATCACCAAGTTGGCTCGGAATGACTCCGATGGAACGGGCCTTCCACCGTTCGCCTCAATTTCGCGGTTTAGGGCGTGTAGACTTGCCGTGTTGATCACCAGTATGGGGCTTTCGTTCGAGAGGAGTATTTTCCCTGCCGATTGCTCCGAATCCGAGTCTGGAGGAGATGGCAACTCAGGGAAAGCCCCTGGGCATGCGTGCGGCGCTGCGATCTTGACTTGCTGGTGCTTCTGCACCTTGGCTTTCGAGTAACGTATGCCGGGTCCTTGCCCGCCTGCCGGGAATCGAGCTAATACACACGGCACATCGAGAATGGCGCTGAAGAAATTATTCACCGAAGGAGAGCCATAGATATATGTCGTTACGGTGTCCCCACATACGCGAGAAGACCTCGTTCGAGACGAGCTTTGTGACTCGAATTTCTCCGGATCCGCGGAAAGGGGCACCGAAATCTCATTGGGTAGGTGCGATGCTTTGCCACCACAGTAAGTGACGCGCAACAGGCCATGTTTGAAATCGAGGATAGGTCTGATCAAAGCCATTTTCGGATACCGTTTCTGGCTGAGTGCTTGCCCCGATCCCTGGTGCACCAGACACCACTCTCTGTCCCAGGCCAAGCCTTCGGGCTTGACTTCCCAAGCCGTCCCAGAAGGTATAGAGTAGCCGCCGCAGCTTTTAATGGGATACACACTGATGCCCTGGACTTGAAGTCCAGTGGATGAAGCAGGTTTCGCGATGTGACGGACACTGGCCGTCACGGTTTCTTCTCGATAGAACTCCTTGACGAAGTTGATCAAAAAGGCAACATCAGAAAGTGTGCTCATTGCGCCTAGACTTACTCGTATCACGCCAGTTGGCTTCCCGGCAATGATGTCTTGGTCCGTCCCGCAGCGGAAACCAGAGGAAAAGTTGTTTCTCATCTCCCAAGGGCTCAAGCCGAGTGCTGAGGCAATACCTCCAGGGCTGCACACACCACCGGTTCGAATGTGCAAGTTCTTCAGCGTTGCGAGCTTCTCGAACTCGTGCAAACTGACCCAAGCGCCGGCAGAGTTGCGGATGTTGAATGATATAAGCGGCCCGCTTCCACCAGAATCAGCAGTCTCGTTGCTTGGCTGCGAGTAGATGGTGCAGACCGAGTTTCCATTGCCATGCTTGAGATCAGCCAGTCCATCGTAGAGATGAGCTGTTAGGAAAGTCGTATGCGATGACACGCAAGCCATACTTCCAAAAAGCTCTGTGTGAACATCTAACGCTGCATCGAGTGCGAGTATGTTGTGAAATGGTAAAGTGCCATCTTCTAACCGCTCATGCAGGAATGTCGTTTTAGGTGAATGCCACTTTTCCATTCCACAGACTACCATGTCAACAGTACCACCACCGAAATAGTGTCTGTGATTAAATATTGGCTCGGCCTGCTTCCTTACGATCAAAGCGCCCAAATCTGGAAAGCCGAAAATTTTGTAGAGACTGAGAACAGTGAAGTCGGGGGCCGTATCTGAGCCGCTGAGATCCAGAGGAGTCGTCGCGACCAGTGAAGCCGCATCCAAGAGCGTGAATATCCGCGTCTGTGATGCACTAGGTGATTGCCGTAGTAGAGATGGCCATGTCAAGGGATAGCGTCGACCATCCATGTGAGACTGAGCCGTGTATGCAAAGAGAGTATGCGGCCCTGGCTGGCCCAAGCTGAGGGGGAGTTCTCCGGAAATCCAACTATCCACATTGTTGTTTGCAACACACGCGCTCCCGCGTGCCTCTTCACGAACCCCTATGATGCTCGTGTGGCAGGCTTGGTGGTACACATACGAGAACCCCTCAGGCAGAGCCCGAAAAGCTTCGGATACAAGTTTGATCCCGGCGGTGGCGTTCGCCACAAAAACCAAGTCAAATTCTTCTGGATCAGCGTTGAAGAATTCGAGAAGCTTGAGGCGGATGTTCTCGATTCGGGATGTGGTGAACTGAGAGGGCGACGAGGCCGAGTGCGGATTGCCCAGGAGATTCGTCAGCATCTCCGTAGAGAACCTCTCGATGAGAGACTTTGCATATAAAGTTGATCCAGCATGGTCAAGATAGACTGAATCTAGTTTCATGGTTAGTGTGTGAACATACCATGATTGCTGGTTGATAAAAGTACCTTTGAGCATAGGATACTCTCTCTCCCTGAAGTCCTCTACTTTGGAGTTGTAGCATCCCTTCTCCGTATCAACCATGTTGGCAGAGAGTGAGTGATACTAGAAACGGGTCCAGTCTAGAAACAACGGTAAGGCAACCGAGAATATCGGTTGAATTCAAGCTAAGGGAAACGGAAAGTTGGACAGGGGACGTTGAAAACGCCAATTGCCCCGCGCCGACTGTGTTTAACAAATGGTCCGGATTAGGTGAGATGGTGAGCCCTGCTAAGCCCATAACCATAGGGTGGACAGAAAGACTGAGGCAGTTTGACAGAGCGTGTCATTGCGGATGAGAACCAAATATTTAGGCAAGCCCAAAGCAAGAGGTGTTGCAACATCAAGGGGAGGCGGCTTCGTCCGGCTTTCATGCTGAAATCACCGGGCACCTCCGCTGGTGTCTCGTCGATTGCCACCCCGTTTGTTGTCTTCGTGGGGAAACAGGGGGAAGTCACAGTGTGGTTTAGGACGATAGGAGACAACACTGTGAGCTGGACCGTGCTTCGCTGCATTGGGTAGACGGAAGACCAAGGGCACGGGCCAGCGCCTCAGGAAGGTCGACTTGACAAGAGCACCGCGTACGCACGGGCCGGAAGCCACGCTAGAACGTGTGGGCCCGTGTTTAATTGAAATCGCGAGAAAGCGCGTTGCGCGACCCTGGTATCGCGTCGTTCCCCGGTCATCGTGCTGGCGCGCGCCTACCACTTAATTAAGAATCTGCAGTTCCACATGCAACCGCAAGCTCCCACACTCAACTTCTCCTACCTCACATACCTCACTACTCTCTGTATATTGAAAGAGGGTTTCTAAGTTGTTTCCCTAGAATTGTCAAGCAAGGCTGTCTGTTTCCCATACCTCCTACCAAACAACAATGTCTCGTGCCTCATTAGGCAAGCGGACGAGGTCTGTCCAGGATCAAGGTAAGTTCGATCACATTTTCCCAGCTGCTGCCGAAGCACTCCTTCTCACAACTTGTCTAGACCAGATCGAGCTTCCCGCCAAGCGCCCCAGACGACAAACCAGAGCTGCACTGAATAATGATGAGAACGCGGACCCCGAGGCAACAGCCACGCCCGAGCTCGAAAGCCAGCTAGACGATGACGATGCCTATGTCGAACCGGCCTCAAAGAGAATCCAGCGTTCCCGCTCTCAGACCTTCACAAAGACGATCCCAATCACGCCTCAGACCCCACGACACCGGGACGTCTTCGCCAACTCTCCCTCCACGCCCCGGCAGGTGGTCAAGTCCGCCGGAAAGCTCTTCCAGAGGTTGACGCCTCAGTCTCCTCTTACGCCCGGCTCTCTTCAGACCGTTTACCACTCTGCCCGACAACTTTTTGCCCGGGGTGCTGACCCAGGTCAACTTGTGGGACGCGAGAAGGAGCGAGAGCAATTGGCTCAATTCGTCCAACGATGGTCTTCTACGACCCCGAATGGATGCCTCTATGTCAGCGGCCCCCCTGGAACGGGAAAGAGTGCAATGGTCAAGGAGATCACAGAAGAGTTGACACAGTCGCCCACTGTACGACAAGCATACGTCAACTGTATGAGCGTCAAGTCTTCCAAAGACCTTTACAACACCCTGCTGGAGCTCCTGGGTTACGACAGCGATCTCTCGGAAACTCTGGCCATGGAAGAGTTGCAAAAGGTTTTTGTTACGAAGAAGAAGGACTCGCCTGTCTACCTGCTTGTCCTAGACGAGATCGACCACATCTTGACTATGGGTCTGGAGAGCTTGTATCGGTTGTTTGAGTGGTCTCTTCAGCAACCTTCGCGACTTGTTTTGGTCGGCATTGCGAACGCTCTCGATCTCACGGACCGGTTTCTGCCACGACTCAAATCCAAGAACCTCAAGCCAGATCTCCTTCCATTTCACCCTTACTCGGCCGCCCAGATCAAGAGCATCATCACCACGCGCCTGATGACTCTGTTGCCAACGGACAGCAAGGAGAAAGCACTCCCTTTTTTCCACCCCGCAGCCATTGAACTCTGCTCACGAAAGGTGTCGAGTCAGACAGGAGACCTGCGGAAAGCCTTCGAGATCTGCCGACGCGCGCTGGATGTCGTCGAGTCAGAGACCAGGCGCCAACATGAGAACGAGGCAAGGGAGAAGGTTCTGCAAATGACACCATCCCGGAAGCCTCTCGGCGAAAACGCCAACATGGCCGGATTCAGCGGGTCATCCAGGAGTGTTTCTCACGTTGCAGCAACGTCTCTCAAGGCGTTGACTGTCGAAAGCGCCCCGCGAGTGCTCCTGAAGCATCTAAACCAAGTCACACAAGCAGCGTTCAGCAACGGAACCAACCAGCGCCTGAAAGCCCTCAACCTTCAACAAAAGGCAGCACTTTGCTCGTTGGTTGCTCTCGAGAAGCGCAACCGAGCGGCAAAGATGGCCACTGGCCTGGCTACACCCACCAAGTCGCAGACGCTGGCACCTACAGTCAAAACTCTGTACGATACGTATTCTGTCCTTTGCACACGAGACTCAGTTCTGCACCCGCTGTCAAGCTCAGAGTTTCGAGAGGTCATCGGGAGTTTGGAGACACTGGGTCTAATCAACCCTGTTGATGGGAAGACAGGTGGTCTTGTGGTGACACAGACACCGAGCAAGAGAGGGCGAAAGTCTGCGCTCCCCACAGGGGAAGACAAGCGAGTGGCCAGCTGCGTTGGCGAAAAGGAAATGGAGAACATTGCCGAGGGCGTCGGCGCAGGCATTCTGTCGAGCATCCTCAGCGGCGATGCGTTGGATTGATTTATTGGATTGAAGCATAAGCAGCAGGAGTTCCTGGGGGTGCAATTGGCATTTTGCATGGCATCGGAGTCCGGAAAAGCATGGCACGTGGCGTTTTTGGGGGATTTGTTGCGGGTTGATAGACACAATCAGCAAAACGCATTGTACGTAAAAACCTGTCTGAATATTGACGGAAGGCCTGGTTTTTGGAGATAGTCGGAAACAGGAGATGGAGGATGGCCAACATGGGAGATGCCCGGACAAAGGGCACCGATGTGGCATGAGTGACATAGGGACGAGACATTAATAGCATGATACCAGACGGTTAAAACGAAACAAGGCTTGTTGAGGCGGGCGAACATGACCCGAGTCGAAGTGGCCCGGCGCACGCCCAGATGTGAAGTGAGTACGATGATGAGGCGAAACGGGGATGAGGTGCTGGAGCCTGTGGTCGGACGGTTGGTCGGCCGCATGTTCCCAACATGTATGTGCCTGGGAGATATCTCTGACCTTGCTTTTCCTGGTCTGAGAATAAGGTGTTTCTCTCCCCCCAGCCAAGAAATGCTCCATGTGTTGCAATCCAGATCGGGGTGAGATTCGCTACCGCCACCAACGGTGTAACAGGACAAGACTTTGGGGCTCTCACTCGCGCGCAGCACAGCCTCTTCTGGCCCTGGCTTGCGTGGTTCCCCGACGACAAGGTTAATGAAGGGGACGTATCCGTGTAATATTCAACTTGAACCGATTTGCGATCCTCACTCTCACTAATGTAGGTGGGGTACAATTGGTTCCATACGTTTCTGTCGTCTCATAAGTCTCTTACAAGTTTTCGTTGCGAGGGTGAATCAAGTAGACAGAGGCAGAGGCAGAGGACTTCGAGAACGAAGACAGTGAATCTACCAGAAAGCGAAGAGCAGTAAATAACGTACCCGTACCGGGTCTTGTTTTGAATCACTGCTTCCCGATCTCTTGGACCGGACTGGAGGTGTCCGTCAACTGCAGCCATCTCGCCGTCGGATGACTGGACGTGTGGTTGGACCGCAATCCGGCATGTTGTGATTAGGGAATCTGTTCCAATGTTAAGGAGTGTTCCGTCGGTCGTCGGCATCCACAGATACAACCCCATCAGCTGCGAGGTGGGTGGGTGGTGCCCATACTAACAGGCAAACCTACACATCTCTGCAATCGGTGTGGAGGGAGCAACAACACCACGCACACTCACCACGGGCACCCTCAGACGGGTTCGGATAAGATACCTATGAAAGAGCACAGGGCAAGCTCAGACGGTAAGGCTCCGCCTAACCAACGGGCGTCACGGGCGGCAAGCACGACGGGAGGGGCACGTCTTGTGTTGTTCTGTCCAGACAGAAAGAAAGCCCACATACATCAGTCTCGGGATC
>LFIW01000200.1:0-34770 GCA_001625285.1 Colletotrichum incanum
TTGTCGGGGGGGGGGAGTAATCAAAGTGTGTCAGAGCTCAAGCCGAACGATACCACATGGCACCGCGTCTTGTTGTGACTTCTTCTTGGAGGCATGGGTCGGGATTTTAGAAGCTGCATCTAAGAGCTGCGTTGAGGAGCTTGGCTGGGTTTGCAGCAGACCACGTCCTGGCCAGGACCGCATTCGATCCCGGAAGCAGGTCACTTCTCTCATTTTACTCCGCGATCCAGCCCACGTTGACCCGCGAAAGCAGGGCTTCGAGACATTGCCTCGAGACACCTTGACGAGAGCTACTTGCTCCGTCGAGATAGATCGCGCGCAACTCTAGGTAGTTGTTTACGGTGAGGGATCAGCTGCCTATCGAGGAAAAGTGTAGTCGGTTCCTAGCTGAGATGCCAGCCACCGGGCCGATGACTCTCGGATCTCGGTAGCGGCTTTGAATCAAGATACAGCTTGGTGTCTGTGGCTGATGTCTAATGTCTTGAGCAGGGTTTTCTGCTGGAGCTGTCGACGTGGAGCAACAAGCTTTGCATGCGGCCGACAGCTATGAACGTCAATCCGGCGCCATTTTACGGCAGCACTAGACGAATGCCATGTCAGGTATCCACACTGGCAAACTACCTTGGCTTCGGGTGGCTTGTCATTTGCTGGCTAGCGCCTTGTCAACGTCAGGACAAGCGCGAGAGGCAAAACCAGCTAAAGTTGGGGTCAAGCAAAAGAGGGCCGCGACGACATCTCTCCAGACTCTAGGTGGTAAGGCAAGGCGGTGCAAGGGTATCCGGCAACGCTCATCGGTGGCAGATGTCACTTATTGTAGGTGCTCCGCCTAGGATGCTCTAGTTGGCCAACAACAAGGCCCGGTGAGTTCAGATCAACAGGGTAGCAAAAGTCGGTCGCAGAGTGGGATGGAACGGCACCGGGTTCGTACGCCGTGCCTGCTTCCACTCTGCAGCCCAACTGTCTTCCCGTGTCTTCCACCCCGACTGACTTAAAAACCGGAAGGCACCTCCTTCTTGTTTACCACCTCCTTCCCTCCAATCTTCAATTAAGGTACTCTCAGCTCCACGTGACCCCTTGTTTGGCGCTTTAGAATAAGATTTGCCCCATATCAACCAAGACATCTCGACTCACCTCACCTCACCTCGGCCAACTCCTCCCTCACCCATATCACAATTCTTCCATCGTCAACACACTTTCGTCGCCCAAACTCTCTCCAGGTTACGCTTCCAGAAACTCTTCAAGCGCAACAGAACACTCGATACATCAATACTACTTGTAGGTAAGTCAATAAATCGCCGATGCCTCCATCACGGACTTCTTGGGAAGCACCTTCAGCACCTGCACGCTCCCTTTGCATTCCCATCTTCCCCTTTTCACAGCATACCCGCTAGTCTGGCTTGGTTTTGTCTCTGCAACCGGATCTCCAAGCAGAACGGGAAACTGCGCTCTCTTGTGCAATTTTGGGCCCGTCTCGTTCTTTCCCCTGTTACACTGCACCATCGCTCAGTCGTTGCTTCCCAAATTTGCGTTACACTTATTTTCCTTCACGACCACCTAATCCTCCACCACCTTTTTCCTTCTTCCTCTTCCATCTCCTGCAAATAATTGTTCTTTTCCAACTTTCACCTCACCACCTCTCTCGTTTTCCAGCATCGCCATCCTTTTTCGCTTTTTTCTTCAAGCACAAACGCTCTCTGCCTTCAGGTATTCCTGCTTCTTTGTCACCGTCACCTTTGCCATCTCGCCTCGCTTGTGTTATTTCTTGGCCTTCGACTCTTGGTCACGACTTAAGCTTTTCTGACGCTTCATTCGCACAGGTTCATATCGTCGACACCAGTCGTCACACTTCACTCACTCCAACCAGACTTACGGATTCATCCACCGACAATCATTCACAATGAAGTCCGTCATCTACCTCGGCGTTGGCTTTCTGTCTGGTGCCATGGCCCAGAACAACCTTGCTAGCTGCGGTGTAAGTACTTTTTTTCTTTTAAAAAAAACTTCGTTCTACTTATGGCCTCTCTCTCCTTGCCTTGGTTGCGTCGAGATTTGGGCACTGCGGGATTTATGCTTCGAATTTTGACGTTTCTTGAGATCGAAATGCGCGTGTCGAGGCATATCATATTCTAACTTCTTTTTCTATACAGAGCGGCTGCATCCAGAGCATGCAGGGTCTCGCCTCCGACCTTGGTTGCACCGCTGGTGACACCGCCTGCCTCTGCCGTAACCCCAACTTCACCTACGGCATCCGCGACTGCTCTTTCCAGTCCTGCCAGCAGTCTGGTGATGCTCAGCAGGCTGTCGCTGCTGGAGTTGAGCTCTGCCGTCGTAAGTCACAATCCCATTCTGCGGCTGGATTTTCCCCCACTAATATCCAATCCAGAGGCTGGTGTTGCCGTCGAGGTTACCCCCGTTGTCACTGTCAGTCAGCCCACTGGCACTGCGACCGTCACTCCTTCTGCCTCTGGTGGCAGCGCGGGTGCTACCCCTAGCCCCGTCACCACCTCGACCTTCAGCACTGTCATCACCAGTGGCGGATCTACCATCACCTCTGTTGGTGAGACCACCGTCTTTGGTGTTGGTGGCGTCCCTGGCGCCTCCTCGGTCCCCGCTTCGGCTGTCACCACCGCTCCGGTTGTTAGCACCATCACCAGCGATGGCAGTGTCATCACCTCCACGATTGGCTCGACCACCGTCCTCTCTTCTCTGACTGGCTCCGACGCCTCCAGCGCCCTCTCCAGCCAGGCTAGCGATGCTTCTGAGGCTTCCACCGCCACCGCTACGGAGACTCAGAGCGAAACTGCCACGGAGACCCAGAGCGAGACTGCCACCCAGACTCAGACTGGCGCGGCCACCAGTGCCTCCGAGAGCGGTAATGTAAGTTACATACGGCCCTGACTGAGATGACTGCCTATTTGCCTATTGGTTGATACTGACATTGATCTATCTAGGCTGCCAAGCAGACTGCGGTCCCGGTTGCTGGCTTCTTGGCTGCTGCTGGCTTCGCTGCCATGCTCATCTAAGCCTTACGCTTGGGGGAGTTGAACTTTTTTTGCTTTTCTACGCGCATATTGCGGCGAATACCCGCCTGGACCCATAATCTTGATTTCGACGTCCCGTGTCATCCTCGCCTTTCTACCAAATCGAACCTGACACGACTTGGTTGTGATGGGCACATTTAGGGAAATGTAATGAGGACATGAGGTGTTGGAACATGGACTGGTCGGAGTTTTCCCCCGGGGTCTAACAGGCACATATTGAGTTTTCTGGTCGTCGTTTTTCAGGCGGCAATGGACGATGGATTGATGATACGAATGGCTTTACATCAGGGACGTAATGACGTAACGGATGATATCCGCTGAGGTTTTGCTAGCCATCAAAGGCACATCAACAGGCATTTGGCCGTTAAATGGTGGTGAAGGTAGTTGGGGACGTTTAGTCCAAAAGTAGCAACCCATTTTCACCCTACCTCATGAGGCACTTGCTCTACATATCCTCGCGGTGCTGTTATGATATGATTCGCTTCAACCACTTGCTCATCATGCCGCTGCCCTATTCATGCACCTCCAGACACTGAAATGTATTCGTGACGCAACGAGCAGTACAATAGACTGCGATGCCTTGAGGGTATCATTTTATATCTACACTATCTACAGTTGTACACAAGCCATCTCACGCCTGCTGCTTCTTGAGGAGCGCCAACTTGGCAGCGAGGCTAGCCTTGACGTCTTCATCACTCTCCGAGTCAGAACCAGAGCTACTCGTCGTACTATCGTCATCCTCCTCGCCCAGACTTTCCTCGGCGATGATCTGCTCGACGGCGGCGGCGAACCTATCGACGTCCTCGTCGGCCACGTCGCTGTCCTCCCCGTCGGTTGGCAGCTCGCCCTCTTCGAGGTTACGGCGGGCTCTCTTGCCCCCCTTACCACCACCCCTCTTGCCCGGCATCTGGGTGTCGCGTTTCCGCTTCTGCACGAGGCGCACCGGCTTCGGTTCCTCCAAGAGGGAGTCGGGCAGCGCGGCGCCGGCCTCAACGACGTATATTGTGGGGAACTCGAGGACCGTCATGTCGCGCAGGGCCTCGCCGAGGGGCACCGCAGCGTCGACGGCATGAACAACGGTCTTGCCCGCCGCGGACGTCGCCGCGGACGTCGTGCCCGCGAGGTAGAACGCGTACTTGCTCTTCTGCGCCTCCTCCTCCTCCGTCGTGCCCGTGTAAGGGGCCGGACCGGTGTGAGGCGTCCAGGCGCCGCGTGGGGAGGTCTGCATGCAAAAGCGGCCCGGGTGCCAGGCGCCCGTCTCCGTGTCCTGAGCCGTGGCGAGGGACTGGCCCGGCTTGTGCTGGTGTTTGCGGCGCTTCTTGGGGCGGCTTGTGTTGGCGTTGATGCCATCCTGCGCCTCGTCGTCACCGTCGTCGTCGTTATTGTCGTCGCGTTGCTGGCGCTGTTGTTCCTTCCTTGCCTGCTCGTCGTGGAAGGACCTCTGCCCCGTGGCGAAGGCTTTGTACAGCGGTATGTCGTCGAGCGCCTTGGCCAGTATCCTCTTCATTTGCTTCTTGGCTTCGTCCCCTTCTTTCTGTTGCTCCATTGTCTCGGTCTCGGTCTGGGATGGGACGAGTAACCACTCGACCTGCCAGTTGATCCGGCCCGAAGCCTTGCTAAAGTTCGTGCCGTTCTCCCTCTGCCTCACCATGCCCACCGGCGCGCGCCTCAACAAGATCCCAAACCTGCTCAGCCGTTTCTTGAACGGCATCGACATGAGCGCCTCCTGCCTCGCGCTGCCGCTATCGCCCTTCAGCACCTCCGTCACGAGAACCCTCTTCTTGCGGCCATCCCGGCCGATCTTCCACTGCACGCTGCGGACCTCGATGGGCCTCAGGTCCTCGGGGCGCAGCAGCTGCCTTTCCTCGACAATCTCCTTCTCGGAACGCTGCACGGCGCGCTCAATGCCCGAGAGGAAGTTGAAGTCGTGGTCGACGCCGGCGGCGGTCTTGAGCTTCGAAGGCGGGACGTAGGCCGTCGCGTCGCGGATGCCGTTGCACGAGGACCACGCCTTGTGGCGCTTCGTGCAGGCGAGGGAACAGGTGCGGATCGTGCAGCGCGGGCACTTGTATCTGGGGGGTTCGATGTGGCAGATTGCGCAGAGGCTGGTGAGGAGAGGGTCGGCCATGGCCGCTTGGTCTGGAGGGGTTTTTTAGGGGGGAAAGATGGATATATAAGAATGGACCTCTCGGGGTTGTATGAAATATTGGTTTGAAAAAGTGAGCGAGACTAATATACAGCTCAATTGCTCATCGAGTACGCTGATTTGGAGGATGCGATGTTGGTGCAGACCGAGATGCAGATCGCTGGGAACTTTTTCTGTTATCGCTGGCTTATCGGTGATGGGTGACCAGCATGTCACTCCCCACTAGGATGAAACTTTTTGCCGGTCCCGTTCGATAGCCGAGTCTCGGCCATCGCCACCGACTGCGACTTGGACCAAATAACCATCACCTGACGCAGCCCGAGGGATATCCAATTGCCATTCGTCTAGGCGTCCTCTTCGGATTTCGATATTATTACTATTGTTTGGAAAACGGAGTTTGTGTATGCCCATAATCGACACGATGACTTTTTGACAAAGACTCAGGGGTGTGTAATGGAAGATCCCTAACCTGCCAGGAGCAACTGTTATTCACTTACCACACCATCCTCATTGGAAACCCCAGGATCCGCCGGCCATCACGGGTAATTCCGATTTGCCCCCAGCAACTCTTCCATATACGTATCCAGCGTTTCAATACACTTTTCTCTGGCATCAGTCAATACTCCCTTCTCCGTTTCGATGGCTTTGATAGGATCGTCTAAGGCGCAGATGCCCCCCTCTCTTCCTTCTCGTAGGGGCATACAACTTCTGGCAGCTTCACATTTCGCGAGCCATGGTACCTCTGTTCCTATCGCCAACTCTGGTTATGCGTTGATGAGGCCGGGTTCAGGGGAGGCATCGGATGCTTAGGTATGTGTGCCGTAGGGGAGGAGAGGGATCAAGTGGTCGGAGGGTTGAAGTGCCGAGAGAGCTTTTGCAAAACTTGAAATAAGCCCCAGGGGCTACGGCGTGCTTTGAATTGCAAGGGTTGAGGTCGGCCACGGACACTTGGGGTCTAGCCGGCCGCTGCATACCAGGGACCAACTGGTTGCTCTCGGCAACCTGTTGAAGCGGTGGCAACGGGAGGAGGCCATCGCTGATTCACATGTTGTAGCCCAGCAGCGTGCCCCTGCATTCCGTCCAGGCCCACGTGCTCCCCTTGTTCCCCTTCTCCAAGTCGTCAACCGTGACGCCCACCTCCTTGGCAAAACTGACGCATGCTTCACTGTTCTCAATAGAGCGCGTGGCACAGGTGCTGTCCGGGCTCGGCTTTGGCGCCTTGGGCTTCGTGTACGGGTCGCCCGCCGAGCAACAACCACAATTGCCCGGCACAAACGATGCGCAGAGGCCTGGCTCGGGGCTGTCTTTCACGAAGCCAGGTCTTAATATGCCACAGCTGCGGACGAGTGATGCCCAACCATCTCCGTCATTCACTTTGATTTAGCAACAAGTATCGCGCCTGTCTAACTGGCTGCTTCACTCGGCTCCCCGTCTCACTATCCCAGATGAGGACGAGGTTCATTGCTAGAGACGATGCTGTTGTCTACGGGGAAAGGCGCGCCAGCCATGTCATATGTCTTGACGCTCGGCAGAGCCCCTAAGGACTTGAGACTGCATGCCCTCTAAAAGACTTGCGGCACCGTTGCCGTCATCCTTGCCGCCATTGCTACTTACTTCCAGTTCATGGTATCCGGGACTCTGTTTCAATGGTTGCACAAGCAGGTGCAGAGTCAATACTCGACTCGAACAGGTCCCAGACAGCTTGGGGCTCTCTACCTGTTCGAGTCCGGCGTCCTGCCGAAGTTCTGGGTACTCCAGGCCGGAGATGGGAGCCCACAAAACGATCACATTCTGCTCTTTCGATATAGACGCTCACATGGTGACGTCCTGCTAAGCACTCCTTTTTGCGGAATTGATTGCGACGAAGAGGCTTTGCAAGTCAACACCCTGCCTACTATGTTCGCTTTGTGTCTAGTTCGAATTACAATCCTCCCATATAATCCTTGAGAATGCCTAGCTGAATGAGCAGTCGGGGTTTTACGGTTCGCTCCCGCCATCCCAGGTCGTCGCGGATGCTGGTGAGCAGCTCCCTATAGTTTCCATTCCTCTTCATGAAGAAAAGGAAGCTGAACTCGGCTGAGCGTAGTGTATCTGGCAGTGCGGCGAGGAACTCAATCAGGTCTTGCTGCTTAACGAGAAAGCGTGAGAGACCAAAGTGTGCTAGGTTCCCCCACGCTTCGACAGGTCGAAATTTGTGTCTTCGTCGGTTTCCAAAGCGAAATGGTGTACATCGGCAGTTAAGCCTGCTTGAGACGCCCATTGTGGAAAGCAACGTAGTTCGCGTCGTCCTGCCCGCCTATCATGAGGTTCAGTCTGGGCGTAGTGAATCCGGGTTCTTGTACTACAGCAACAAAGTTATTTTACTCCTCGCATAGCTCCTGTGCAAAGAAAAGGCTAACAGTGACCCCAAAATGAAACAAAGAAAGAAATGAGGCGTTGTACAGGTTTAATTGCGTCGTCGTGTTGGTCGTCTTGTCTGTCTTGTTGGTCACTTTTCATTAAGATATACATATTGCGGGTGCTCTGGGCAGGCGAAGTGGAGTCGCTCATCTGGCGCCAGGCCGTACTGTGATTGAGCATACATGGTACACGGTATTAAATGCCTTAACTAGAGATTATTTGTATGTTCCCTTAGTTTCCCTCTGGCAATGCCTGGATAAAGTCTACTCTTCCGGATATCCTTGCTGGAACCTGGTCTCCTTCGGAAAGTAGTTGCAAGGTCTTGTATGGTGGGGTCTAAGAAACTTCGATAGTTGAGCAAGAATTTTGACTCAATGATGCTGATTACTGTAACACTGTAATCCTTATAGAATGTGTCGCCTTGTTTGAGATTCCTGTGCTAGACAAAATCTTTGCTATTAGCTGAAAGCTGACAGGTGGTTAGCCGGACCTGCGGCCCCAGAATGCGACATCATCTCCCTGGACCGCCCTCTGTGGTACCATGCATACGTTGAGACTCCTTTATTTTATCGACATGATAAACACTTTGAACATGGCTTCGAACGAAAAAAAAGAATGAGTGTTGGGCGTCTTTAGACTGCGTTGGCCAGCGCTACAAAACGAGGTCACCGCTGCGGCCGCGCACATCAACTTTGACTTCACGCTGGTTAGGTACGAAGCTCCTAAGGAGTACTACCGTCTTTGCGCACTTCTCTCGTCCACCCGCGAGGAAAACGCTGAAGTCGGAGCGTGCCACTGCATGGCACGCCGGCTGTCGTCCATGTTCCAGCACATCTGCCCAGAAGGCTTCGGGGGATTCAGGAATACAGGCAGCTCTTGGATCATCACATCCTGGACGGCCTGAGACTCTTTTCCAGGTCCGCCGACGCTTACAGGAAGACAAGGACGTCTGCGCGTCCTTTGTCAACCTCGACATAAACCGGCCGCAATTCCTGCCCGCCAATTTCCTAGAAAGTCACCACGAGACTGTTCTTCGGCTTTGAAAGCATCATTGTCTGCACCCGGCAGATCTGGTGGAAAGGTGTGAGAAGTTTCCGCCTTGCGTGTATGTTTACTAGAAAGCGCTTCTTAACTTTGTCTAGTTGGTATTGAAAGAACCGCTGAGCTTACAAAACCAAAAAGGACACTCTCCACATGAGACCAGTGCCACCATACGTATGTTAAAGAGGGGTATGAGGAAAGCTGATTGGACTTGGGACGTAGGAAACACTTTATTCTAACATCTTGGAAATTAAGATGCGTGTGCCGCAACATCGCCCATTGGGACATGGCCGAAGTTGACAAAATGCTGCAGCACCCACAGGAAGCTTGAGATATCAGTGCAGAGATCCTCCAGGCCGTAGGACATGGGGGAAGAAAAACAAAAAAAACATACAACACCAGGTATTCGCTGGTCGTCACCGACCCAACTACTAATCCGGCCCTCATTGGCTTATCTATGGGAGAGCGGACGGGATCCCGAGTTTTCCAATGGGTATGGTCGTATGTGACAGCATGTCCCTTTCCAAACGTTTATATTGGGAGACCGGTTTTGACGGAGCGGGATACCACGCCGACTAACACCCTCCGTCTCAAACCGGCTCCGCCGAGTATTGGGCCCGCACCGTAAACCAACGCCGTCCGGGACTACTTTAACCCACCCATCCGCCCCGGCGATTTCGTTCTCCTCACATGCCCCCAACCCCGTCCCGTCGGGTTCGACGCTGTTTCGGGTTTGGGTGGTCTGCATGAAATTATTGCTGTCTCTTCCACCATGTGCTTCTTTTTTTTCTTGCCAACGACTGTCCCTAGCCGTCTGAGTGCTGGCGAGGCGACACAGTGTGTGCTCGTCGTCTCACCCGGCCATCTTCGTCCTGTCCTAGTCTCGTCCTTCCCTAGCTGCTCCCTACCTTTGCTGCGCGGACAAGTATACAACCGCAACATGTTTAAGCGCTGCCATCCTTGTTGTCTCTGCTCCATAGGTGCTTCTTCTCCTGCTCACATTTATCCCCTGCAGGTCTCCTACGAATCTTCAAGAGCTCTCGAAATTATGCCTACCAACATCAAGCGAGATAACATACTCACTATCAATCTTGGTTTTGTCCGACTAAGATAATACTGATCGCTATAAGAATAATCCTTTGTGATTTATTACGTGAACTGGCCTACCGTTGTTTTATTTAAGAGTCCTGATAGAAACGGGGCAGGTGACCCCACAAATCTGTGCCCAGGCACGCACACTCACTTCATCACTAACAACACATTTCCAACGTACTCGCGATTGTCCTAGGTCACTTGTGCCACCACCTACATGCGATGTCGACCGCGAATAACTCAACTCCAATCATCGGCTTAGATGGACCCTCTGCCCCTGGTCGGATGACAATCTTTTCGGAATCGAGCTTCTTCAAAGAGAAACGCGCGCCTACGCTTCCTCTGACAGCTGAAGTCAGAGCCCGCAACGAAGAGTCGGGTAATATCCGCGCTACAAGCTTCAATCGCCCACCACCCGTCACATTCTTATCGCTAGGATTGCTTGTTAGATACGGTGGTAATGTCATAATTCTTAAGGCTTAGACTAAGATAATAGTGCACAAGCGACTGCCAGGCAAAGTCCCTGTGCCTGAGATCTTTGGCTGGACCGAGGACGATGGGCAGAGGTTTATTTATATGGCCTCAATAGAGGGCATAACCTTCTAAGAAAGATGTTGTGATATAAATGAAGTCGAGAGGCGTATGATTTGTGAAGAACCTAAAGAAATGGTAAAGGCGTTGCGAGCTTTGGAGTAAGACGCTTAGGATCGATTTGTTGAAGAGTGGATTATCTTAATTGTACTATGTAAGCAGTTCTAATATGGGGCCCTATCCTTGAGGTAGCCTAGGCAAGTAACCACTAAACGAGATATTTCTGATATGCTATCTAGATCTTAGAGGACCGTTTATAGGCATAAGCGCCGTCCGGCAGTTCTAAGATGCTTGCGGAATTGAAATTGATGGCGAAGTGCTAATTGTGTTTACACATAATGATCTCGTCCCGCCTAATATTATCTTGTCGCTGGGGCCGAATCCAAAAGTGGCAGCTATCATTGATTGGGGCCAGGCCGAGTGGCTTCCCACGTACTGGGAATATTGCAAGGCGAAACGGGTGAGGCTCAAGCCGAATTACTTTAGTGATGCTGCCCAGGAAGAATGGCGTACGAAATATCTCCCAACCGTCTTGGATCCGGTAGATGACGAGACACACTACTATCCCTGGCTTTATTATGTCTTGTCTGAGGGCATCTAATCAACACCCCTCTTCACTGGATGAGCAGGGCATACCCCCTCGCAAGTGCTAAAAGAATAGTTGTCTAAAGTAAAGTATCTATTGATCGTGGTAGTCTAACTGACATCGTGGTATGGCTTGCTACCCGTAACTCCTGCACTACTAATTAATCTATCATGTACAGTCCTATGTCGCTCATTCAGCAATAAAAAATACAGTCATTACCTAGTTGGCCACTTAGTTCCGATGAGAACACCGCCACCACGCTTCCCTCGTTAACGGCCTCTAGATACTGCTTGACACGTCCAACAGCCTCAGACCAAAGAAATTGAACATCGATCAGCATTCCATTTCAAAGGGGGGTGCTGTGGAGGACGAGTATCGCGCGGAAGAGGCAACCCGTTCGACTTGTGCAGCAGTTCGGCATGGAGGACAACGAGGAAGCCGCCTGGGGTCTTAGTCGGTATTACTATGTTCCGCTCCGTTCGTTTCAATGGGCGACGCCCGACACGTTAGGTTGTCGAAGCCATCACGATAAAGGGATAAAGGGCGTTTCTGCTCCATCTAGAACAGACAAGTGAGGTGAGACCGGGTTGGAAGTTGTGTCGGTGACGGCCAGAGGATAACTGGTGTTGTATGTCTCTTTTTGACTGCTTTTCCTACATAAGCCAAAGCAATGGTATCAATAACCTTCTGTCATGGCCTTGTAAGAAGACCAGGGCCAGCTCGTCTGGGCGAAGCTCACTGCGGTCCGAATCACCGCGCAGGGCCTCGTCAGATGTGTCATCAGCGCATTCAACCGGGCCACGGTCGCCGTCGTCCAAGATCCCGTAGGGGACGGGCCACATCCCGTCGCCAAAAACGCCCTTTTCCGGTGTGCGGCAGAGCGACCTCTGCCTCCACCCTAGGCTTCCCCTCAATGTCAGCGTGGCCTCGTAGTAATGATCCGGTCGAGGCGTACACCTACAAAGGACGCCATCCAATCCACCGTGATGCAGGATCAAAGTTGCCATCCTCGTTGTTGCAGATATTACCCGCGCAGTCGCCCTGCCCGATCCAGTCGCAGTTTGGGAGGGAGGGAATATTTACAATAGTGACGGTTAGTTCTTGTACCGAGGTACAGGAAGGAGGCCAAATCTTCGATGAGCAAGAGTTCATGAGGCCTGGATTAGTTCTGTCGGTGACGACCAGCGAATGCTATGTGTTGTATGTTGTGTGGTTTTTTCGTCTTTTTTTTTCTTTGAGGTCTTTTTTGGTTTTGCTCATGCATACACTAAACATGTTGATCACGGAAAACAACACAATACGTGGACGAAGCAGATATACGTCTAGTTTGTCACAAATCGTGCAAGATGTTCATCACGCATCATGGCACCATTTCATACGGCAACGATCTTGTCTTAAAACTCTCGCTGGATCTGTATTGGATTTGGGGCAAGGAGGGACGTGAACTGAACTTAGCAGAAGCTTTCCACCCTCATAAGATACAAATGATATAACAATCGTGAGAACATACAGCCCGTCCTCCAGCGAGCACTGTTCAATTATCCCAGTATGAGAGAACAGATCGGACGTTTGTCTCCAAAGAAAAACAGACAAAGAAAAATAGGGTAAGTAAACTAACGCCGGACACAACAAGAATTTTGTCCACGACCGCCAGCCGCAAAAAGGTATAAGGCAAAAAGATGTATGCAGTGTCGGTAAATCGTCCTCCCCATCGACCGCGGGAGAGAAGAAGTTCTCCTCGGTCGCTTGCTCCTCTTGGTAAATTATGGCGTGACCGCGGTCATGGTTCGCCTTTTAGCGGGTGCCGCCCAGGGCGCTGATGCGGGCGCCGGACGGGCGGTGGATGAGGCTGTCGGTGTGCTTACCAACAGACTGCTGAGGCATCGTCTCGGACTCGCTGCGGTCCTCCTCGAAGTCCTCGTCGTCCTCGACGATCTTGGTGGGGATGTCCTGGTGGATCATGTACTGCTGACTTGACCGCTCAGGGGTCGCGGCGCTAGAGGCGAAAGACATCGCCGTGCTACTCCGGTTGGGGACCAGGTCCGGGGTAGGGGGGATGCTGGATATCCGACCAGAGGCGGGGTGCAAGAGACTGTCGTCGCCCATGTCGGACGTCGCGTTCGACTGGGTCTCGTGACCGTCATCGCTGTGAGTAGCGGACAGGTTGCTGCGACGGCGCTGAGCGCGAAGCCTGGCGGCACTGGCGGCGCGCTCATCAAAGTCGGCATCCTGGGCCAGCTGCAGGCCCTCAACGGCGGCCTGGCATTGCTCAGCGATGTTGCGGATGATGTGCGCAATGGCATCCGTCTTGTCCTTGAGGTGGCGGTCGGCCACGTCCTTGAAACTCGAAGAGGAGAGTCTCTTGTTTGCCTCGGCGGCGGCGGAGAGGAGACGAGCCTGGTTGGCATCGGCATCCCTGGGCGCCACACCATCCTCGCCGACCTCGGGCTCGAAGCCCTCCTCGATCTCACGCTCCAAGTCATCAGGCTTGGTCAAGGACTGGACCAGGTGCTCCATGTGGTGGCTCTGTCCGCCGATCAAGCTGCGAAGGTGCAGCACCACGCGGCGAGCCTCGTCACGTTGTCTGAGGATGGTGACGTTGGTGTGTTGAAGAGCGGCAAGCTCCTTCTTGTTGCGCTTACGCTCGCGTTCAAGCTCCTCGGCGATCTCCTGCTGGAGAACAAGGGCCTCGAGTGCATCGTCACGCTGCTTCTCGGTAGCACCGAGACGGACGTTGAGACGTCCGTTGTCATCCTTCTGCTGGTCGATGAGACTTGCAAGACGTCTGTTCTCCCGCTTGTGCGTCTCAATCTTGGCCTTGAGGTCCTGGGTCTCCTTGGTGAGCTGCTCGGCGAATGCCTGAAACTTGAGGAACTGTTCGTGATCGTTAGCACACTTGCTCACGGTTGTCATGTGTGGAAGGAAAACTAACCTGCTGCTTCCAGCTCTCCAGCTCCTCGTTGAGGTAGTTGTTGCGCTTAGTAACCTTGTTGAGCTCGGTATCCATGCGGCCCTTGAGGTTGATGAAATCTTGCCAAGCTTCGAGGGCGTCGCGGGAGTACTGATTCCTCTCGCGGACAATTTCGTTGAGGTGTCTCATCGAGACCTTGGTCATCAGAGGCTTCTTGACGGAGCCACCGAAGACAGCCTTGATTCCAGTGTTGCGGCCCATCTTCTCGCAGACGTGGTCCATGACAGCCATGACAGAATCTTGACTCCACCATTCGGGGTCCTGAATGGACTCAACCTCACCACGCATGACGATAATCTGACCAGCAGGGACGAGCTTGCCACCGCCGTAAGCAGATCGAAGATGAGGGGGGACGCCGGAAGGAGTGACATCGCCGTTGAGAGACTGGGTGAGACGAGTGACAAACTTGTTGCGCTGGCTGGGGTTCAGAGCGGTCGGAGGGCTTGAGGTGAGCACGAAGTTCCGGTCGAGGTCGACGACCAGAGCGTCGGTTGGGGCAGTGAAGAGAGAGCGGCACTCGGCGGTGATACCGAGGATGTAAGGGCCAGGCTCCTGGACCAGGTCCTTGGCATGGCGAGCATGCACAACAGGCACATAGAGGCCACTCCACTCGTAGACGCGAACGCAATACCGGACAGTCTCAGCAGCCATTGTGAGCATGGCCGGGTAGTGACTGACGAAGATGATGCGGCGGGTCGGCGAGATAGCGGCCTCGATAACACCGACAATGTTGGGGATGGACAGGCAGCAGAACAATGGCCACATGGCAAAGTTTTGGAAGCCTGTCGGCGACGAGGGGAACTGGTAGCAGAGGGCATAGTCCTTCATGTCGATGCGGACCAGGTCGTTGAGTCTCGGAGCCGGGAAACTGAGGATGCGAGAAACCTCTTCGGCGTGAAACAGGTTGGTCGCCTTGTTCCAGTGGATCCACATACCTCGCAGGTAGTCTCCAAGAAGGTTGTAAAGCGGGTACCGAGACAAAAATGACAAACAGTAAGGAATCCAGTATGTCTCGTCGGGGTTGTCATAGTAATCGGGCTCGGTTCTCTTGCGAAGATCGCGAATGGTCTCGGCCCTCTTTTCATCGGCCCGCGACCACACACGGAGACAGATACCGTACAATGTGTGGGACGAATCCTGCTGCAAAACGAAAGCATGGTGGACGCAGTGAGGTTGGCTGCGGCCAGTGCAAATCTCAACGTCGTGGGGGAAGCAAGCCTGCAGTATGTAAGCCACAACAAACTCTAGACAAAGTTGGACGACATGGGGCTACTAACCCGCATAGCAGCATGCAAAGACCTGGCGATCTCGTTGTCCTGCTCCAATCTGGGACTGCTTCCGAGGATCTCAGGCAGCCAGAATTGGCCAACGGCGCCCTTCATGTGGCCAATCTTACCCTGAGCGGGCGCAGGAGCCTTGACCCATTGGGAAGGTTCTCTGCCAACACCGCAAACCATGTAGGCGTGAGTAAGCGTCTTGGGCGTCCGCTGCTGGGGTTTCGCGTTCAAGGTGGAGGGGATCGGCTGGGTGATGCGCGAGTGGAGGGAAGAAGTGCGGCTCGGAATGATCAGGTTGGTGTCGCCCTGATCACGGGTGGTAGGTCGGCCATCGCGGTCGCCGGTCCGGGGCCGGGTAAAGGACGAGTGTGCGTTCAGCGAAGGCGCCATTGTGTCGGGAATTAGTCGTCGTTAGAAGAGAAGAGGTTGAAGTGGTGCAGTGGGATCGGAGGGAACGAGAAGGCGACCTGAAGGTAATTACTCCAGGAGGCAGACGATGTGACCAGCGTGTCGAAGGAAAAGGCGAAGATAGAATCGCTGGAGTAAGCCGGCAAGGCAAGATACCCGGAGAGCAAGCTCTCGTCACGGATTTGTCGTCGAGATGGATTGATCAAAAGGCCGCCATTCGAAGGAGCCTCTTGACAGAGCAACGTCGATCGTCTGGTCTGGTCGAGCGACAATTGAAGCTCAGGCACAGACGAGTTGCTTGACTACTCGGTGACAGGTGGGGGAGAGAAGAAACAAGAGAGGAGGGAGGAAGGGGAAGAAATTGGAGGCTAGAAGAAGCAGTTCAGGCTGAGGTAAAAGGAGAGCCTGTGTGTGTCAGGGGGGGTGTTGGGATAGGATGATGGGGGGCAGAGGATGGAGGCCGGGGGAGCGTGGAAAGGGGTGTGTGTGCGGGAGAAAGAAAAGAGGCAGATGGCGAGAAACGGAGGGTGTGCCACTGGCGGGCGAGCTAAGATGAAGCGAAAGGGGACCAAGCACCAGACGCGAAGCTGGAAGCGGAAGTGAACGGTCGAGAGCAGCAGAAGAGACAGAGGCAGAGAGGCACGGGGAGCAACGATTCAGGCCAAGAGGACGCCGCACCTTGCACAGTGAGCAGCGAACCGGGGGGGGGGGACGAGGAATGAAAGTCTGAAGCCAGCGTGCGGCGCAGCCAGGTACGGTGCCTCGTACCTCGACGCAGATTCGTTCCAATGGCGCAACAAGCAAGGTATTCTTAGTGCTCGGCAGCTCAGGGGACGCAGCCAACTGCAGGCTTTAACGAATAGAAGGATTGACAGCAATGGTTGGAGGTTGAGGAAGAGTGAGTGAGAGCCAGAGAGGAGAGAGAGAAAGTGAGAGTTGGGGCAGCAGCGAGGAGCGGTTCGCAGGAACAGGAACAGGAACGGATAGTGATGGGGCAGACGGACGGGTGTGCAAGGGGACATGCAGAGTAGCGTTGCCGGTGCCACCAATCGACGGGGGGGGAGGGGCAGAGTTCAGGGCAAATGCATGGTTCTTGAGTACGTACCGTAGCACTATGTGGTCGGTCTACGCTACATACAATGAATGAATGGGGCCGGGGGGGTGATGACAAGAGGAGCACTAGCGATGGGACACGACTGGAAACAACAACACACCCACCAACTGCGCGCCAGATGAAGACGGGCAACGTGGGACTTGGTGCTTACGGTTTGATGGATACTGCGAAGAATCGGGGGTGAGAGACGGGTCCGTTCCAGGGGGGTTGACTCTTGCAGGCTTCAGGCCACAGCTCTTGCAAGAGGCGAGATGCTGCAGCTTGGGAAACGGCAAGCCTCGACTTGAGACTCTTCCGCACCGCACCTCGCGTTTAGGGAGTCGGGCAAGCGCCACCCGGTACGTAGTCGATAGCTAGCTTCGACTGTGCTATAGGTACGGGGTTCTTGTGGTCAGGCCGTCGAGGTTGATGTCGTCGCCGCCCAGCAGCTTCGAGCAACGGTTGTGACAACCGTAAGGCCCATGGCGGATAACCGTTTGACCCCTTCTTTCTTTCTTTGTCAAGGGCTGTGGCAAAATCAATCCCGCCGGGCCGTGACAAGGGAAACGAAATAGTTGATCGCTAGAGCTAGGGCTGGTTGGGGGGGCGGCTTCTCTGGCTGGCTCCTCGAAACTCTCCGGGCCAGAGACTCGTCCTCGGGACACGGTAAGAAACGGGGAACGGGTGTCGTCCGGCACGCGGCATCGTGACGGGGAAACCGACCAGGAGAATTTAAATACGTCGTCACCGGTGCCAAACAACGGGGTCAACCCAGAAACCAGACAGAAGGACCGCTGGGCGAAACATCAGAACGAGACATGAGTGAGAAAAAGGAAGGACAACATCAAGCACGGTCCCCCTTTCAGGTACGGAGACCGGTTGCCAGTGTAGCAAGTAAAAGAGGGCACGAGGCATGAATGCCACTGCACCGCATCAGTAAACGAAACCCCCAGACTAGGTAGCGAAGCTACTGCAGCTCCTGCAGCAGGTCAGCCGGCCGTCAAACGATCCGATTGCTCTGGTACGGGGAGGTACCATCGAGCCAATGGCCCGACGAGTCATCTACTATGAACAGGTCTCTCTTTGTTCTCTGCCGTCGCCGTTGGTGCCGGGGGTGGTTGTAAGCCGCAGAAGCCTCTCTCTCCGCAGCAGCCAAGGGTGAGAGAGGAACCGATGGCGAGGCCTCGTGGAAAGCCCGTCAAGTCTGAGGAGCGTCTGAGGAGCTAGCGTCGGTTCGTGAAGTGCTAGCGCCATGCGTCGCGAGGTTGCTAGCGTTCGATTGCTTCTTGCTCGTCATTTTCCTTCCTAGGTACTGTTACTGTCATTCTCTTCTTTTCTTTCTCGACGCATGGGCCTCTTTTGGAGAGAGAGAGAAGGACGACTCACAAGTTAAACCCCCCCGGTTGATCCAGACGGAACCCGGACAAAACCTGGCCACCCCCTGGTCCGTCTACTAAGATTGAGTCTCCACCCCGTCACCGGTGGATTCCGGCTGTTGACGGCCAATAATCGCCGACGCCTCTCAGCACCGGCTGCTTTCGTGGGAAATTGCCCAGTCCCGTTTGGAAATCATATCGCCTCTTTTCTTGCAGCTCCTTACACTCGTTCCCTGGAACATTGGGGCCCGAAAAGACCTTGACTTTCTGCTTTGGGTCACGATTGCCATCCCAAGTCAAAGACAGCCTTGGTCCGCCGCTGCCACCGAGAGGGCAAACGGAGGCACTGAGAGCCGTCTTCGTTCGTGTCTCTTGTGTGTCTTGGGCGTCCACTCAGCCAACCATACCTCAACCGACGGCGACCTGCAAACGACGGGCCGTGTTGGTCTTGACAACGGATAGCCTGGTTGGAACCGGAAAGACGCCTCCAAACCTCGGACGGGCAGGCACTCTGCTGATCCTGCTGTTCTGCTGCCTTTGTTCGACCAGGTAGATCATCGCACATCAGCTCGCCCTCCTCGTGCAACACGGCGCCCAAAGCATTGAAAATATGGCCGGCCCATGCTACTACCATGTGCTATGCCGCAGATCGAATCATGACTGGCGCCCACGTCGTACTGTACTTTCCACCATCGCAACTGCAAATCACCGACCCAAAAATGCATCCGAGCGGGCATGAAGCGAGCACACATCATCCCCAAGCAGTCGTCCAAAATATGCGCAAAAAATGCTACCTTCCAGGACCCTTTCTCCAGACGGATGACGAATTCAAGCTCAAGAGGGACCATCTGCCGATGCGCTCAAGCCCCCGCCCCTTCCACCCCATCTCTGATCCCCCAAGAATGCTCTCGTTACACGGGTCGTCCCTGACGGTTGATTGGTACGCGACACTGACGACCTCCTGCGCTGCCGCAGCCAGCCGTTGTGGTTGGCTATGCGAGCACCCACGTCCAACGAACCCGGATCGCCGCACCTGCAGCACATCCCACACGAGCAGAGGCTTGTGTGTTTGGGAAGGGGTGGGCACGCTTTACTGCCAGCGCCTTAATATGCGCATGCTGGGCCATAGTGCCACTGTGCGGGCGATAACGCGCGCACATGCATATGGCTGGCGCGCTTCGCCCCTCAGCAAGCCATGATCAGGGTCCCCTAGCAGACACATAGTGCGAGAATTCGTCGAGCGCCAACGCTAGACCCGGGGGACCGAAGTGGGCGCCTTGTTCGGGGCTGGTCCTTGGTTCAGAGTCTCTGCTCTCCTATCGTGGAGGATGCATACCGCAGCGTGCGATTTACCGTCGACCTCTGTTGCCTCTCCAGATCTCCAGGGGGCTTCCTTGATTCTGTAACGGAGATATAGGATCTCAACTCGAGTGATGGGTGTGGGCTACGGGGCGATGAGGACCACGGGAAATGGATCGCGAAGAGGGAGAACAACGCGCCGAGAGAGCCCCACGAAAGACGCCGTTTCTGATTCAGCGCAACTTGCATGACGGTCCATGACGAGGCGTCTGCCAGGTGGGGGGGCGAAGGTCTTGATAGTGCTGCTCGTCCCCCAAGTCAGTGCTCGCTGCGTGTCTTCGGGGGTTATCAACGATGCGCCAAACGCGCCAACCAAGGGAACTGAACATCGTCCAATCTTTGGCGGAGGCGGAAGCTGCTCCCCTACCTTATTCAGATAAGGTGTTGGGAGGACCGAAACATCCGCCGAATCCTTCTAGACGGGACAGCTTGACAGACCAGTGACAGCATGGGGGACTGGTGGCATTTTGGCGCCGTTGGTTTGCTTCCATTCGTCAAAATCTATGCTTAGTTTGTTTACCTTGCATGCACAAGCCTTTTCAGATACATTGAACCCCATCCCCTTCACTTTCCCTTACAGCCTCACGTTGACCCGCCCTCCTGGACTCGACGATATCGAGGTTGAACACTCACAAGATTGAAGCCGTCATCATCGTCCTCTTCGCAAGCCTATCCCGTTCTTCATGCTTCTCGAACTCCGCCGTCTTCTCCAGTCCTTGCGGGCCGATTTGCGCGGTCCCTATGAACAGTATCCGTCATCTATTCCGCGCTTTGACCCGTCGCTTTGGCACCCTGGGCCAGGTAGCCCGGAGCACAAGGCAGCCTAGGATATCTCGCCCGTGTTAAGGGCCGTCTTGTGGCATTAATGGTCCGCATAAAACGCTTCAGCCGTGGATCTGTAACCCGAAGCCCAATGGCTGGTTTCCTCTCTCCTCCACGGGCCGGGGCTGAGATCCCAATTCATAAACGCTCCGCCTGCTCTTTCGTTTTAGTGGTCTTTTGTGGTTTTTCTTTTTGGTTACTTTTTTTGTGGCCACACAGACCGTTTGAGTGAGGATCCAGGTGAGTCCAGAGACACAGGGGGCCACACGAAGGAACTTCATCGAAGACATTCCGGTTCGGACCTGTGCTTCCTCGTCCCTCTGCGTCGTGGCCACCTGCGGGGCTGCACAGTGCTCCGTCTGAGGCTCCAATCAATCTTTTCTCGTTCGGGCTCTTCCCTGCCTGCCCG
Organism: Colletotrichum incanum; assembly: GCA_001625285.1. Lineage (NCBI taxonomy): Eukaryota > Fungi > Ascomycota > Sordariomycetes > Glomerellales > Glomerellaceae > Colletotrichum > Colletotrichum incanum. The sequence continues at coordinate 20,613 of LFIW01000200.1, forward strand.
CCCTCTCCATCCATCGAGGCTCCTCCATGCCCAACTCTCTCGTTCCAATTTGCGCCTGTCAGCTGCCCGTCCCAAGATGAACAAGCCTGGACCCTGTCGTGATCTGAGCACCAGTCCCGAAGCCCTGATCGCTGTCTATCTCACACGCACTGATTGACAGACGGCCAGTTAACGCGTCCCCATCGCCTCGAGTCGCCCCCTCCCGCCCCGGTTCGTCGAAATTCGAAGTTTCGACAGCGGGCTCTCGGGTTATCCCCGTCTCTTTATCTGAGGTTCATTTGGATTTCCGTTTTGACACCCACTCTAGCGTGCTCGAAGTTGGTTGGTTGGCATGTCGTAGTTTACCAATAACCCCCTCTCAACCAATATCACTCACCTAGTCACCGAATCCTATTAGATAGTGCTGCTGGCGGTGACGCCCGTCCTCTCCGGCACGTACAAAGTACCTACTGAGAGTGAGAGAGAGAGAGACGCCTGTCAACTTCCTTGCTGGGAGATGGCCCGAACGCGAGGCAAAGCGACGTTGGGACCGCTCCGCGCTGCATGGCAAAGGCACGGGGAAGTTATGCTGCAGCACCTGCGCTGCACCGCGTCATGACTGCTGCGACGCTGTACCACCCCCCCCCTCATCACCTGCAGACACGCGAGGCCCGTCCGTTAGAGTCAGTCGAATCAGAGATTGCGCCTTCAAGCATGCCAACATCATCCGAGCTATCGGATTGGCGAATTGTTTCACGCGCGCCATCCATCTGTTGGACTTGCTCCAACACTACCGACGACAGGGTATTGGCAAGCCACCATGTACGCTCCTGGCGGCCGTTCCTGAGAAGGACGAGCCGCATGCAGTCCGGATCCCGCTCAAATTTCCCAAATGTCTCCGTAAGCACGTTGTCACAATGGGTCCCGGTTCGACGGTCGCCCCTCCTCTCGAGTCCACAGACGACACGGAGGGGGAGAGTCTTGGCCCAGGCCCTCGAATCGCTAGATACGAGCCGCCTCAGTTCATCATAGACGTGGCCCCGGGCGCACAGTCCATCGCAAGCACAAAGGGCGGCAGATTACAGCGACGCCGAGAAGTAACGTAATCGTCGACGGGTCAGTCTCCTGAACGGTCTTGCGACGAACCACTCCTGACATGGACACCATTTCAATTTTATCCATCTCCGCCGTTGGCACGAGAGTGCCGGTTACTACAGACGGTCATCTGTCTGGATTGAGCAGTACCCCCCTACCTGCCGTGCTCGGCGCAATGCCATTTTGGTCGCGACGGACGTTGGGTGGGCTCTCGTCTCGTCCGTTTTTTGGGTGACCCGTCACCTGCGAGTGCCCTCATGGGCCTCACTCCTTGCTGCTACGTCACTGTCCCTGGCCGGCCGCCTGCACTTTGTTGTTGTCTGGTTACTCGACCCGGTAGCCCCTTGCTGGCCCGGTAGCCCCTTGCTGGCCCGGTTGCCGAAGAGGACGATGGCAGTCGACGGCAGATGCGCCGAGCAATCAAAGTTGAACGTTGGCTCCAGAAAAGGAGCTACGCGAATGCAGCATCGGCTTCGTCGCTGCACGACACCGGCCCCAACGGCTTCGACGGTTCGTCCAGCGCGCGCGCACCCCCGCCCCCCCCCCCCCCCCCCCCCCCCCCCCCCCCCCCCCCCCCCCCCCCTTCCGTCAGCTTAAAGGAGGAAGGGGGGCGAGGGGGGTTGAGATGGACATGGGAAGAAATGAAGGGAGGGGGGGTGAGAAACTGGTTAAATGGTGGACGGATGAGGGGGTGAGAAGAAGAGAAAGGAGAAACGGGGAGAGGAAAAAAAAAGTAGAGTCCCGCCTCTATGCAATACGACCCCTGAGTCCCGTAGAATGCAATAAGGTACAAACCCGCCGCTCGGACTGAGACATGCATACAGTGAGGGTAGGCTCAGTATCCTGCCGTGGTGCATAATGCATGACATGTGCATATGTAGTCGATATGCATCCCTGGGAAGCTGACTTAACGTTTCTCGCCTCGTTCTTCCTGCCAATCATCTCATACACAACGTTTTTCCTTCTTCTGCTGCGCATCGACACACATAACGTCGTCTCATTTCGATTCCGACAGAGCTTAAGCTGCCAAGACAATAGCTTCCGTCGACCTCGAAATGTTGCATACGGGCTTGACTGAATACGGGCTGAGTGCCCAAGGAGCTCTCCGTGCTTTACAAGCAAGCTCATCTCGGTCTCCCAGTTACACCTCACCCCCCTCCTTCTTCCCGCTTTGACGGACCCCTGCCTGTACCCTCGCAGGTTTTTCATCGAAGAAAACTTCCAAGACTTCCAAGACCTCACTGGGGAGGTGAAATCTCGTGAAAAAGATGGGCCAGGCGCGATCGTCGGGCCCAAGACCGGTGGCTAAGCAAGTGCCTCACTCCGGCCCTTGAGATGCGAAAGTAACCCTAGGGTAGCTTCCGGACTTTGTCGATTCATCTCGATCCAGCAGTACCCTGGCTGCCTGCTTATGAACCTCGAAATATGACCACGCAATGGATTGTCATGCTCAACTCCGCGCCCAATTCCAAGAAAGGATGCCTCCTTCTAGGTCCAGCCGTGCAGGCCGTAGCTTTCTCTGGCTTTCCCAAAGTCCTCAGCAACAAAAGTGGTGACGGGGGGCGTTCTGCATGACATCAAGCGTCGGAGGACACCTCGGCGAGAGTGCGATGAGCAGACAGGGGAGATGAGTGTCTTTGCCTGCTTCATGCATCCGGGCTTGCCAGCTTGGCGATTCCATGGCTGATGATATTGCTGCTGAGTGACGAGATACTTCTCGTGAAAGCCTGGTATGTCGTTAATCTGGACGCCTGGCCGGAACAGAATTCTGCCATTGTCGTGGTGCTGATGCCATATGGCGCTATTGTTTTCCTTCCCCCGTGCAGCGTCGTCTTGCCGAAGCGCGCCTGTGGTTGTAGTTGCGCTTTGGGGGTGGGACCATCAGCCACCTTCAGGCCGCTTGCCATGAACTGCTTTTGGACAGGCTACTGCTGATGGTCGCCTGTTTGACTCCCCAAGGCTTGTCTGCGCGGGTGCTAGCCTGGACCTGAAACTATCATCTCGTCTTCTTTTCCCGGCTGGACTTTGATCTGCCCACGGCCCCGTCGCTATCCCAGCCGCGTGCCGCCGGCTGGCTCTTGGGGGGAAACCTCACCACTGCCATGGCGTTCACGCCGTGCTGCAAACGTGGATCCCGATTAGGTCCGGCGGCAAACCCAGCCAGCTTCATGCCATGTCTCAACCTTTGCTTGCCGCAGGTGCTGCCATAGAGAGGCTTCCGCAATGATTTGGGTCTGGGCAACCTTGAGTAGCTGACGCCAGGGGGATGACCAACATGAGTGGGTTGTCTCCTCCTTCCTCCTTGTGCCTGTTCATCATGTCAGTGCTTCAGTTGGCAAGTCTTTTTAACTCCCGTCTCCGGTCTTTCCAACAAGGGCTTTCCTCCCTTCTTTCTGTGCGCCCCTCTCTTCCCTCTTCACGTCTTCATCAAAGAGCTAGCCGCTTGGCAGGGTAGTTGACCTTTCAACAGGAAGATATCAAGAGATATCCTCCTTCATCTTCATAGCTCTTCTCCACCACTCGTTTCCCTCCACAAGTATCCATCATTCGTTTATACCCTCGCTTCTTAGTCGTAATGGATACCCAGATGCTCACCCCCGACACCCCTGAGCGGTCTCCGACAAACCGCAATGCCTTCCCCTTCGACTCTCCGGAGGGCAAGTCAGAGACGTGGGACTTCTCCCACGATGGCTACTACCCCATTACTCCTCCCACGGAGGAGTGTGAGTCGGATGAGGAGCTCGCAACCATTGCCAGCTCCATCGACCTTGAGGCGGAGCCGCTGGTGGCCGTCATCGGTGTCGGATACGTTGGAGAGCACCTCGTGGGCAACTTCGCTCGCAAGTTTAATGTTCTCGGTTTCGATGTCTCTGAGGCGCGCATCCAGAGCCTCGAGAAAGAGTTCGGCCCGGAGAGCAAGGCCAAGTTCACCTGCAAGCCCAGCGACATGGCGGCGGCCACACACTTTCTCATCTCCGTCCCTACACTCCTACGCCCAGACCAGACCATCGACTCGTCCTTTCTGAGATCCGCCCTCAAGAACGTCGCCACATACGCCCGGCCCGGCTCGGTGGTTGTCGTCGAATCCTCCGTCGCAGTCGGCATGACCAGAGAGCTACTTGGTCCCTTGGCGAAGGAGCGTCACTTTTTCGCCGGCATGTCCCCCGAGCGTGTTGATCCCGGTCGTGTTGAGCCTCCTGCCTTCGCCATCCCAAAAATCGTGTCCGGGTTGGACGACATGGTCCCCGGCTCGCTGAACGCCATTGTTCGCCTCTACTCGCAGGTTTTCGACCACGTGGTTCCCGTGTCACGGCCTGAGGTCGCGGAGATGACCAAGCTGTACGAGAACTGCCAACGCATGATGTGCATTGCGTTCGCAAACGAGATGGCTGATGCTTGTTTGGGCCACGGTGTTGACCCATACGAGGTGTCCGGTGCAGCGGCGACCAAGCCTTTCGGATACATGCCTTTCACGCCCAGTCTCGGTGTCGGCGGTCACTGTATCCCAGTCAACCCATACTACCTTCTCTCCAACAGCCAGTTCCCTCTCCTGCAACACGCAACAGAGAAGATGCGCGCCCGTCCGGCGGCCATCGCTCAGCGCGCGGTCGAGACTCTGTGTGCCGAGAAGCCACGACCCAGTGTTCTTGTTGTTGGCATGGGCTTCAAGAAGGGCCAGTCTCACCTGGCGAACTCACCCGGTCTCGAGCTCGCAAAGAGCCTCGTGCTGACGGAGAAGGTCGACGTGTGCTGGGCCGATCCCCTCGTCAAGCAGGAGGCGGTGCCGCAGATTGACCGTCTGGACGTCGAGGACTGGAACGTCGAGTCGCTTGACCAGCGCTTCGACATGGTCATTGTTGCCTTCCGGCAAACAGGTCTTGACTTCGATGTCCTGAACCAGCTTGAAAGGACTCGTGTCGAGATGTGGTGCAACTAGAGCTTCGGCCAAGGTTTGCGGCTGTACTAGGCTGACGGTGGCGCTTTCTCCAGTCGCAGTTATCCAATCCAACTCTTTCCACTGTCATGTTTTCGCGATTCTCTTTTTCCTCCAATCAGTGGACTTTCATTACCTAGTTTTCTGGCCCATGATGACCTGTTGTTTGCGATGGTGTCTATGGGAGCAAACGGCAGGTTGAGACACACAAACGATGTGCCTAGCAGCACGGCCGACGTAATACCTCGGGGCTCCTTTTCTTTTTCCTTCTCCTTTCTCCTCTCTTTTCTCCTTTCCTTTGTTCTCATCGGAAGGTGTCATGGGTTATTTTGGTAGATAAAACGGTCGAAATGTTGCGTCTTGACGATAATCGACTTGGTGGAGAGCATTGGCAGCCGCCGACAATAGATACGAGATACATATTCCGGGAGTTCATTCCTGTTCCTAATGTCAATTCAGAAGTTCGATACCGCGTCGTCCCATGCGTTGATCTGTTGATGCCGTGTGCCTTGGCTCGATACACAAGTAGTCGAGAGCGAAGGGTCAGTTGACATTCGGTGTCGACCTTATAAATTCCCGATAAAATCTTGCCCCGGAAGATCTGTCGGTAAAAACGGCACAGGTTGTCCAGCTAGCCTCCATCTGCGCCTTTCCAATAGGATACAATCACATCGTTGGCCGTGCCGAGCTGCCGAGCTGCCCCATGTTCGGTGGTGCTGTGAGGGTTCGAAAATGTTGCCGCGCGATGTCGTCCGCGCTGCACGACTAGCCACCTGGGCGATCGATATATACCATTTTCAGTGTTATGGCTCTAATCAGTTCTGAGATATGCTGGCGTCCATATCACAGTGCATTATCTATTGGCATGCGCGACACCAGCAACTAGCCGGGGTCTTGTCCTCTGGTTGGCAGCCTTACCCATATTGAGCCGTCCACTATCTCGATTCTGGAGATAAGAGGGTTGCTTTTCGGGTCTCTTTGGGACAGCCCTTCTTGACATGTTGACCACCTGGAGGAAAACGATGCAGGACGCGACGATACGAGAATGGTACGAAAATCGAGCCGCAGGAGCTGGGCGAAGATGGTGTGTAGGAGGCGGTGAGCGAAATACCAAACAGTAGCGGGCCCAAACGGACGATTGTTAGAAAAGGAGAAACGGTTAACGAGGTTAGGCGAGTGCTGCTCGTGGGTGGTTTCGGGGAAAGCAACCTGCCATCCCCTCCCTTTAGTACCTCGCCTGTCGCTTTCTGAGAGTCGAGGAAGATACGGGTGTCCCTCGGCGACTTGCTATCCTCCACATGAGCCGGCGGGCGTCGGTGCCGAGGAGCTGTCGGCGCAGCGGTGTCACGGACCGCGGACTCCATCCATTCATGTCGTCCGACATAGATGATGAATGGATCGAGCCAAGAGCCTTCCGAGATCTAACGGAGTATAGAGTCTGGGCATGGGATCTCCGCGACGGAAAGTTAGCCAACAAGGTCCTTTTTTTCTGCCACGGTCCGTCGATCACCGACCAGCTGACAACCACAGCCTCATTTACGGCGCGTAAGAAAACATAAGATGGTCGGATCCTTGACATCGAGTATCGGTGTAGCGGTCATTCTGGGGTCCGCCAACGACGCATTCCTGGCGGCCAAGGCACACGACAGTTGCTGCTCAATGGCGCGAGAGTTGGATGTACCCGGCTCGTATTGCTCGGAGGGCGCGCATACCGTCCGTATAGCCTTTTGGGAAGCTCCTATCTCCATCACTAAATGACTGATCTCGTCTGGTTCAAGTAAAAGATGTTGAGCTAGAATATTCTGGAATCAGTAGTGATAATGCATAAACAATCCCGAGGCATTAAGTGTTACTCGTGTACAGCTAATGCCTTTCAAAAGATTGTAATGATATAATAACGACATCCCAGCTACAAGCAAAGATATCTTCCATTTGTCACGTTTTTTGAATCAGGCTTGAACTCCGCATGACATTTGGCGTCTGAAGCCAGATCTGGCATGTCAATTCGAGCTTGCGTAGGTGCCCGTGCCGCTTCTACTTCAAGTCGCAACGGCCTTGCCATTTTCTATTTCTCGTGCATCATTGATGTATTTCTTCCGTCGTGCTGTAGCTTGATTCAAGTTGGGTATAAGGCCGGGCACTCAACATGAAGGTCCTGATGTCTGGGTAACTTGGGATGGGATCATATTAGCTGACAGGTAAGTAAGCCATTGACGGCGGTATATTCCGAGACAAATGTCTGAAAGAGAATTGGAACATAGATTTGCCGCGATTTCTGTTCAATGCGACGGCCATTAACGGTGCTATCAACTATCTGTATCTCACTTTGGGTCTCTGCCACCCGCTGGGTTAAAGATATATCACGATAAGAGTTTTGGAGAGTATTCAAGGGATGATGATGAAGTAGGAAAGCAAACTTCTCGAAGGATCAGTCACGTCTACTGCCTTTCTCCTAGGAGTCTACACCTATAAATGATCCACCCCAAAACTGTGGATATCCTCTGATATGCTGTACCATGTGATCATCCCTCGATCGCGTCCTGCTTTCGCGCTGGTCGTTGATGTCTCAACCACGCCAACACCAGCGAGGAAGAACCGTTGGGCGCGTTCAGTGGTCAGCGATGAAGGTGCCACCGATTCCACCACCGGACGAACCATTTTTCCCATCGAGATCCCCGTCATCCGAGCCCGCGAGCCCGCGTAGCGATGGGGCATATCTTTGGTTGGCTTTCATCATGGCCGGTCTTAGCCCTGTCTCTCCATCCTTGATCTTTGCAGCCTTCGCCTTCTTGCGCTCGGCCTTGTTGCCGACGTGGCGAGTCTCCGAATGGGCACGACAGGCGTGACAGGCACGACGCGTCATATGGCCATTTTTGTCCGTGAAGTTTGATGTCCTGCTTGCAAGACTTCTGGCGGCTACAGAAGCACCAGGTAGCATACGTGGCGTTATGCCGGACAGTCTTGCAGCGGCGACCATTGTTGCCGGTGAAGTCCTGGCCATACTAGAGACAGCGCGCGTGGTGCAGCCACTGTGGGGTTCTTCCTCGCTCCGGCAGCGGTTGTGGAAATCGAGGTCGAGGACGAGGCCATTGGCTTCGATGGTGCTAGTGTAGGACAAGGCCTCATTGGCTGACTCGTCGCCGACAGTGTCGACGTCGGTGCCGGAATCCTCGTCATCACCAACAAAAAGTCCCAGCTTCTCCTTAGCCTTCTTGCTCTCTAAATCGTTGGTCACTATATAGCTCTAGGATAATCGGTGAGGGATACAAGGTTATATAGATGAGAAGAGTTTGAGACACAGGAAGTGGTTGATAAGGGAAGGGGTACTATGTGGCATAGAAAACTCATAATAAAGGTGAGCTCTTTAAGAAGAAAGAGAGAGGTTCCAAACAAACACTCATCTAGATGATTGTTTTTTCGGTCCTGATTCAAAGGTCTTTGGTCGACGACTTATCAATTTCAAGGCCTGGGTGGTGACTCAGCGGGCTTCATGATACCTTTAGGTGAAGCTTCCGATGCCCTCACCCGGTTAGGTGGTGTAGCAGGGCCAAAAGGGTGAAGGAAGTTCACCATGGAGTTAAGGGACTCTCTAGAATGATTGTCTGATAAGGAGTCGGTGTACCCTGTTACTGAGGTAGATAGGTCGCATTGATGAGCTTCGAAGGCAATGGGGAGCCATAATGAAAAGCAGGTTCGAACAAGAGCCTGAGATGTTCAACAGTGAGCTTTGCTATGCTGATGTCGGAGGAATACATGGATTGACCTGGAAGTGTCAAAGATTTCCAAGTTGATAACAATCTCAAGGCGCTGGGTCCGACAGTCAAACATGGTAGGAAATGAATGACCTCTCTCTCGGGCAGTCTTCCATGTCCCCGATACATATACCATGTGCTCAAGAGCTCAAGCGATGATGACGGGGCAATCACATGAGACGGGCGTCAGGTTCCGTGACAGTGAAGATAGAAATTAAGTAGCATGTATTTAAAAGCAACTTGCGTGACCAAAGGGTATTCGGCAACGGGTCCCTGCTCTAAGATGTACATTTGGTCTGGGAAAATATCGCGCTCAGAAAAAAGACGATACAATTTCGTACAAGACTAGGACTGCCGCCGACCAGTCCAACAGGGCAGTTGAACAATCTGGCGGATGTAGAGAAAAGACCGGAACGCCAGAAATGGAGAAGACGCTGATATGCAAAGTCGATGTGTGGGAGAGGATGCGGGGGAGGAGGTATTAGTCGCCAAGAGGCATGCCCTCAAGCTCATCGAGAAGACGGCGCCAGTTGTCGGCCAACATCTCAGAGTACTTGACACGTTCCTGGGCCCAGTCCTGATTCCAGCGCGAGACGTGGAACTGCGTCTGCTGGAAGTAGATGAGCTCGTCACGGATGCATTCCTTGACGAAGATGGATCGGTTGTGCTGGTTGACGATGGACTCTTTATCCTGCAAAGGTTGTTAGTATCATCGCTCAGTGATTGTGAGGAACACATGAACGTACCTTGATGATCGCGTCAACCACCTTCTCGATCTCGCCCGGCTTGACAATGCCCTCGGGTTTGCTGCGGAGGTTGGCCAGCTTCGTCTCATTCGTCTGGATCCTTCGCTCGAGGTAAGGAATGTTGTCCTTGTCAAGACGTTCCCTTCGATCAAACAAGTCGCGGATGCTGACGAGAGCGTCACGCTGGCGCTTCAAGTCTTCCAACACTCCCTCATCCCAAGCCTTACTTTCATCTTCCAACAGGGTCTGGCACGTTCTTAGATGCCTGCTCATGGATGTCAGGCCGTCGTTAAGTAGAGGAACCTCGTTGGTGTCGCTCGCGTAGGTGTCGGCGCTCGTTTCCGTCAAGGAAGTGAGAGACATGGCGATCCGGGCGTGGTCGGCAGCAACTCCCTCACTACGCTTCACCAGGCGGTCCATGACGTTACAAATGTTGATGTACAGCTCAGCTGACCGCCGAATACCGGACCGTGTCTTGTCGAACAGAGCTTCGAGGGTGGGGGACAGCGAATCCTCCAGCCCAGGGGGCAGAACACGCCCTTGAAACTCGTCTTGGACAGAGATGGTGGCCTGCTTGCGCCACACAGCCAGTTCCTGATACTAACAATTAGCAAGGTTCAATGTGTCGGCAAGAGGTGGCTTACAGTTGGCACAGTGAGGAACATGATGATGAGCTGTTCCTGGCCAAGAATAGGATGACGAACGAGCGCATTCAGGAATCTCGCCAAGCCTCTGCGGCGCTTCTCAATGAAGGCGCCATCGTTGGAGAAATGGTTGCCATTGACTTCTGCTGTCAGCAAAATTCGTGAAGTGCGACGCGCTAAACTCACCAGCGACGCGCTTGGGCGGTAACAGAGGCAGCGCTCTGAAAGGGTATCGCTTGTGCAGGCAATCCAAGAGCCATACGAAATCGCTGTACCGTCTGATAACCTTGCTGCCCCGTCGAATGCTCGAAACCTCATAGTTGTGGTGCTGGAACATGAACAGACCCTCCTTCTCGGGCAGTAGAGTGACGACGATGTTCTCCTCCACGGGGCCTCCAGATCGTCCGCTCACGGCAGGCCGCAGAGACGGCACGGCCGCGGGGTCTCCGGCCGTGTCGCGTGCGCTGTTTGTGGCGCTGAAAGGACTTGTGATTTGATTGGGGATGGGTTCGTTGAAGCCGCCGCTCGGAGTGCTGCCATCGAAGTAGCCGCCCCAACCGCCGCCCGGTGACGTGCCGCTGTTTACATTATGACGTCCAGAGCCCGTCCCGGAGCCGACGGTCGCAGTTGTGTAGGAAGACATGGTTCGACCGGCGATGGCGGTGCTCGGCGACGTGCTGTAGTTGCCATTGCCGTTGCCGTTGCCGTTGGCACTTGGTGCAGGGCGCTGGGGGCTGGCGCCGTTAGTCCTGCTAGGGGATTCAGCAATGGCGTGCGCATGACCCTTGTGTACGTCGGGGGAGTTCCACGGGTCTTCGGGCTCTGGGAAGTCCATCGGAGGTCGGTGCAAGGTGCTTGGCTGAGGCGGCGGCGGCGATGCAGATTCGTGGATGGGAGTTGCAGGAGCTTGGGGAGGTTTGGCAGCAAGCTCGGAGACGGGAGGCATCACGGGAGCAGCAGTCAAGCCAGCAAGCTTGGGGAGTGGGAGGTCTGGATTAGTGTATTGGCAATTAGCAAGGAACCCCACACAGATTGCGGCGCACTGATAAGTGGTAAGGTCCAGGGAGCTGCGATAGTCGATAGCTCGGCGGCCAGGGTGCCGAGGTCATGGCATAAAGTGCGCGGTGAATGATGGAGATGAAAGACAAGATGTAACTCACTTCTGCGTCGCTCGTCCACGGTGTCGAGGCTGATGGTCTCGCCCTCTTGTGCCAGGGCAATGAGGGCTAGAAGGACGTTGAACTCGCCGCGTCCGACAGCGATGTCGCCACCTGCAGCTGGCACAACCATGGACATGATCTGCGCCTGCTGGTCGGCTCCCAGGCGCGCGGCGGCGAACAGCTTGGCCACGCCGCCGGCTTTGACGCGCCCTCCTGCGCCATCCTCACGCACGACGGTATCAAAGGTCTCGATGTAGGCGTCGGGCACGTCGGAGGCGGACAGCAGGTTGCGGACGACGTCGGCGCGGGACTGCTTCTTCCTCGGGGTAGGCATGTCCCAGGGCGAAGTCTCGGCTCCAGCGAGGTCGTCGTCGGTAAAGAGGGAGTTGGAACCGGACTTGGACATGGGCTCTTCGTCGAATAGGGATCGCGAGGGGGCAGCAGAGGTGTTGGACGGAGAATCCGCCGGTGGTGATGAGCCGAAGAGCGACATTGTATGGCGATTATGTATCGGCCGCCGATTGGGGAAGAGTGCGTTACAGATCAAGCGTCGCCAAGGTAGTACTGTGTCTGGCGGGTGGTACGGTACTCGTAACTGTGTGATCCGTTGGCTGATTGAGTTCCCTCCAATAACAATTGGATGGACTGCTGCTGCCTGGGGTTCGAAACAGAGACGCAGCGAGGTGTAGTGAACGATGCCTCGTAATTGATGCGTAATTGCGACTTGGAAGAGGGCGGCGGCGGCTGGAGAGCGACGAGATAAGAGCAGGGTGACCAAGGTCCGGAGTAAGCTTTGCCGCGTACTAACAGACAGAGGCCGGCGCGCAAGTACTACAGTAACAGACAAATACCTCGCCGTCTTGGTTGCAACACCAAACTGAAGATCAGAGGATGCACGCGCCGAAAGATGATGCAACAGGCCACGACGATTCCACGCAGCCTCAATTGATGCACGTATGGATGTAGGAAAACAGATGATGGCCCTACGAACAAGGTAGGGGAGAAAGCTTGAAACTTTTTTGTCTCCCACCAGGAGGCAAGCTGAATCCGGAGCTTGAGACACACTTCAAGAGTCAAGGCGGGCCGTGGGCGACGACGGGACCAAGGAAACTGGACGAGGGATGAGCCCAGAAGCCTGAATCGCATCATTGGGTCCAGGTCGTCTGTGCCTGACCGTGACCACGGGCCTTTCCCGTCAGTGAACACTGGCTGTCCCGACCAGGACACCACGCTACAGCGGAGCAAACAGTCCCTGCCGCAGGTCGTTGTCGCTGAGAACACGCGCAGCAAGAGGTGCCCGCTGGGGGCGGCGGGGGGGGCCTAGTAGGTAGGAGGGGCGCTGGGCTGCGACCAGGGGGAGCTTCAGGCGCAACTTCTTCGACGCAAGTCATGACTCCATCCGGTGGAGGTAGGTTCCCTAGCCCTTCAGGACAGCTTACCTAACACACGAGCCACACTTCGTCTCGACTCCTGCCCGCCACATAGGGCATGGTGGCTGTGCAGTCTCGGTGTTTCTTCGCGTGGTTCTGCCAGCTGCTGCAGCTCCCGTGAGGCTCCATTGGAAATTTTGGAGGACCGAACCTAGACCTCGTGATCTTGGTCGTGTCACTGTCGCCGACCAACCACCACACACCAACCGTCACAATGCCTCCACGGTTACTGTCCCCATTGCATCTCACGACATGCTGTAGTCGAGCCCTGCGGCCCTCCAACAACCCACCGAGTCTCGTCTCCCTCTTCGCCGGTCTGTCCATCGGCACCACCACCACCCGCAATGCCTCCATTCTCGCGAGTTTGAGCGACAACAAGGGCGCCTACAACAAGCGCATCCGTCTCGGTCGAGGTGCCTCTGCCGGCAAGGGCAAGACGTCTGGAAGAGGTCACAAGGGTCAGGGACAGCACGGCCACGTCAAGCCGTGGTTCCAGGGTGGTCAGACGCCCTTAATCGTGCAAAGGGGAACCAAAGGCTTCGACAACAAGTAGGTGGTTTCTCCCGAGTACACGCCAATTGCGTTTAGCCAGTGAGATGGTTGCTAATCTGACTAGGCGCGCCCCCCGCATGTCTAAGCTGAACCTCGACAAGCTCCAGCAATGGATCGACGCCGGCCGCATCGACCCCACGAAGCAAATCACCGTCAAGGAGATCATCGAGTCGGGCCTCATCGGCACCGTCAAGGACGGCATCAAGCTCCTCGGCCGCGGCAAGCAGGACCTGCGTCAGCCCATCGACATCATGATCTCTCGCGCCTCTGCTTCCGCCATCGACGCCGTTGAGGCGAACGGCGGCAAGATCCTTACGAGGTTCTACACCAAGCAGTCGATCAAGCGCATCCTGCGCGGCGAAAGCGAGAACACGGACAAGCCCCTGCCCGTTGGCAAGGAGTACGTCGCCAGCGTCCTCGCCCAGGCCCGCACAAAGACCTTCAAGTACCGCTTGCCCGACCCCACGAGCCGTGAGGACATCGAGTACTACCGCGACCCCGCCCACCGCGGCTACCTGAGCCACCTGCTCAAGGAGGGCGAGTCGCCCAGTTTGTACTTCAAGGTGCCCATCCCGAGGAAGCGTGTGGAGAATGCAGTCCGGGAGGCCCGCAAGCAGGAGAAGAAGGTTGACCGCGAGGACCTCCTCTGGTAAACCGCGAGACCGAGGCGAAGCAGAGAAAAGAGGACTTGAGGTGGCGGGGGATAAGACAAAGCACGGCAGACGAAGAAAGAAATATGTACTATTACTTCCCGGCGACATGTATGTACAGACATTGTATACTACCCCCATGCAGAAGAACGCTGGGTCTTTTCTCACCTGCCTTTTTCCGTCTGATATTGACAAAAGCCTCTCGCTTGCGGAATC